>JANJGN010004404.1:0-33630 GCA_026770705.1 Isurus oxyrinchus | reverse complement strand
ACACCTATAAATACAGACAGGGGTTTGAGTGAGGAACATCTATAAATACAGATGGGGTATTTGAGTGAAGAACACCTATAAATACAGACAGGGGTTTGAGCGAGGAACATCTATAAATACAGATGGGGTATTTGAGTGAGGAACGCCAATAATTAGAGACTGGGGATTTGAGTGAGTAACACCTATAAATACAGACGGGGGGTGTGAGTGAGGAACATCTATAAATATAGATGGGGTATTTGAGTGAGGAGTGAGGAACGCCTATAAATACAGACTGGGGGTTTGAGTGAGGAACGTCTATAAATACAGATGGGGTATTTGAGTGAAGAACACCTATAAATACAGACAGGGGTTTGAGTGAGGAACATCTATAAATACAGATGAGGTATCTGAGTGAGGAGTGAGGAACGCCTATAAATACAGACGGAGGATTTGAGTGAGGAGTGAGGAACATCTATAAATACAGATGGGGTATTTGAGTGGGGAGTGAGGAATGCCTATAAATACAGACGGAGGATTTGAGTGAGGAGTGAGGAACGCCTATAAATACAGACGGGGGGTTTGAGTGAGGAACGTCTATAAATACAGACGGGGGATTTGAGTGAGGAACGTCTATAAATACAGACAGGGGTTTGAGTGAAGAACACCTATAAATACAGACGGGGGGTTTGAGTGAGGAACGTCTATAAATACAGATGGGGTATTTGAGTGAGGAACACCTATAAATACAGACAGGGGTTTGAGTGAGGAAAGTCTATAAATACAGACGGTGGATTTGAGTGAGGAGTGAGGAACGCCTATAAATGCAGACGGGGGGGTTTGAGTGAGGAATGTCTATAAATACAGACAGGGATTTGAGTGTAGAACACCTATAAATACAGACAGGGGTTTGAGTGAGGAACGTCTATAAATACAGACTGGGGATTTGAGTGAGGAAAATCTATAAATACAGACCAGGGATTTGAGTGAGGAACATCTATAAATACAGACGGGGGGTTTGAGTGAGGAACGTCTATAAATACAGACGGGGGGTTTGAGTGAGGAGCATCTATAAATACAGACCGGGGATTTGAGCGAGGAACGTCTATAAATACAGACGGGGGGTTTGAGTGAGGAGCATCTATAAATACAGACCGGGGATTTGAGCGAGGAACGTCTATAAATACAGACAGGGGATTTGAGTGAGGAACGTCTATAAATACAGACGGGGGGTTTGAGTGAGGAGCATCTATAAATACAGACCGGGGATTTGAGCGAGGAACGTCTATAAATACAGACAGGGGATTTGAGTGAGGAACGTCTATAAATACAGACCGGGGATTTGAGTGAGGAACATCTATAAATAAAGACTGGGGATTTGAGTGAGGAACATCTATAAATACAGATGGGGTATTTGAGTGGGGAGTGAGGAATGCCTATAAATACAGACGGAGGATTTGAGTGAGGAGTGAGGAACGCCTATAAATACAGACGGGGGGTTTGAGTGAGGAGCATCTATAAATACAGATGGGGTATTTGAGTGAAGAACACCTATAAATACAGACAGGGGTTTGAGTGAGGAACATCTATAAATACAGATGGGGTATTTGAGTGTAGAACACCTATAAATACAGACAGGGGTTTGAGTGAGGAACATCTATAAATACAGATGGGGTATTTGAGTGAGGAACATCTATAAATACAGACAGGGATTTGAGTGAGGAACGCCTATAAATACAGACTGGGGATTTGAGTGAGGAACGCCTATAAATACAGACCGGGGATTTGAGTGAGGAACGTCTATAAATACAGACTGGGGATTTGAATGAGGAACGTCTATAAATACAGACCGGGGATTTGAGTGAGGAACGACTATAAATACAGACTGGGGATTTGAGTGAGGAACGTCTATAAATACAGACTGGGGATTTGAGTGAGGAACATCTATAAATACAGATGGGGTATTTGAGTGGGGAGTGAGGAATGCCTATAAATACAGACGGAGGATTTGAGTGAGGAGTGAGGAACGCATATAAATACAGACGGGGGGTTTGAGTGAGGAACGGTCTATAAATACAGACCGGGGATTTGAGTGAGGAACATCTATAAATACAGACCAGGGATTTGAGTGAGGAACATCTATAAATACAGACGGGGGGTTTGAGTGAGGAACGTCTATAAATACAGACCGGGGATTTGAGTGAGGAACATCTATAAATACAGACCAGAGATTTGAGTGAGGAACATCTATAAATACAGACGGGGGGTTTGAGTGAGGAACGTCTTTAAATACAGACCGGGGATTTGAGTGAGGAATGTCTATAAATACAGACCGGGGATTTGAATGAGGAACATCTATAAATACAGACGGGGGGGTTTGAGTGAGGAACGCCTATAAATACAGACTGGGGATTTGAGTGAGGAACGTCTATAAATACAGACTGGGGATTTGAGTGAGGAACACCTATAAATACAGACTGGGGATTTGAGTGAGGAACACCTATAAATACAGACTGGGGATTTGAGTGAGGAACATCTATAAGTACAGATGGGGTATTTGAGTGGGGAGTGAGGAATGCCTATAAATACAGACCAGGGATTTGAGTGAGGAACGTCTATAATTACATACGGTGGATTTGAGTGAGGAATGTCTATAAATACAGACCAGGGATTTGAGTGAGGAACGTCTATAAATACAGACCGGGGATTTGAGTGAGGAACGTCTATAAATACAGACGGGGGGGTTTGAGTGAGGAACGCCTATAAATACAGAATGGGGATTTGAGTGAGGAATACCTATAAATACAGAGTGAGGAGTTGAGTGAGGAGCATCTATAAACACAGACCGGGGATTTGAATGAGGAGCGTCTGTAAATACAGACTGGGGATTTGAGTGAGGAGCGTTTCTAAATACAGACTGCGGATTTGAGTGAGGAATACCTACAAATAGAGAGCGGGGATTTGAGAGAGGAGCACATATAGACGGGATTTGAGTGAGGAACATCTAGAAATACAGATGGTGTATTTGAGTAAGGAACGTCTATAAATACAGACAGGGGATTTGAGCGAGTAACGTCAATAAATACAGATGGGGTATTTGAGTGAGGAACATCTATAAATACAGATGGGGGATTTGAGTGAGGAACATCTATAAACACAGACCGGGGATTTGAATGAGGAGCGTCTGTAAATACAGACAAGAGATTTGAGTGAGGAATGTCTATAAATACAGACCGGGGGTTTGAGTGAGGAACACCTATAAATACAGACTGGGGATTTGAGTGAGGAACGTCTATAAATACAGACGGTGGATTTGAGTGAGGAACGTCTATAAATACAGACTGGGGATTTGAGTGAGGAACGTCTATAAATACAGACTGGGGATTTGAGTGAGGAACGTCTATAAATACAGACTGGGGATTTGAGTGAGGAACACCTATAAATACAGACTGGGGATTTGAGTGAGGAACATCTATAAATACAGATGGGGTATTTGAGTGGGGAGTGAGGAATGCCTGTAAATACAGACCAGGGATTTGAGTGAGGAACGTCTATAAATACAGACGGTGGATTTGAGTGAGGAATGTCTATAAATACAGACCAGGTATTTGAGTGAGGAACGCCTATAAATACAGAATGGGGATTTGAGTGAGGAATACCTATAAATACAGAGTGAGGATTTGAGTGAGGAGCAACTATAAACACAGACCGGGGATTTGAATGAGGAGCGTCTGTAAATACAGACTGGGGATTTGAGTGAGGAGCGTTTCTAAATACAGACTGCGGATTTGAGTGAGGAATACCTACAAATACAGAGCGGGGATTTGAGAGAGGAGCACATATAGACGGGATTTGAGTGAGGAACATCTAGAATACAGATGGTGTATTTGAGTAAGGAACGTCTATAAACACAGACAGGGGATTTGAGCGAGTAACGTCAATAAATACAGATGGGGTATTTGAGTGAGGAACATCTATAAATACAGACCGGGGATTTGAGTGAGGAACATCTATAAATACAGACAGGGGATTTGAGTGAGGAACATCTATAAATACAGACTGGGGATTTGAGTGAGGAACGCCTATAAATACAGACCGGGGATTTGAGTGAGGAACGTCTATAAATACAGACTGGGGATTTGAATGAGGAACGTCTATAAATACAGACCGGGGATTTGAGTGAGGAACGACTATAAATACAGACTGGGGATTTGAGTGAGGAACGTCTATAAATACAGACTGGGGATTTGAGTGAGGAACATCTATAAATACAGATGGGGTATTTGAGTGGGGAGTGAGGAATGCCTATAAATACAGACGGAGGATTTGAGTGAGGAGTGAGGAACGTCTATAAATACAGACAGGGGATTTGAGTGAGGAACGTCTATAAATACAGACCGGGGATTTGAGTGAGGAAAATCTATAAATACAGACCAGGGATTTGAGTGAGGAACATCTATAAATACAGACGGGGGGTTTGAGTGAGGAGCATCTATAAATACAGACCGGGGATTTGAGTGAGGAACGTCTATAAATACAGACGGGGGGTTTGAGTGAGGAGCATCTATAAATACAGACCGGGGATTTGAGCGAGGAACGTCTATAAATACAGACAGGGGATTTGAGTGAGGAACGTCTATAAATACAGACGGGGGGTTTGAGTGAGGAGCATCTATAAATACAGACCGGGGATTTGAGCGAGGAACGTCTATAAATACAGACAGGGGATTTGAGTGAGGAACGTCTATAAATACAGACCGGGGATTTGAGTGAGGAACATCTATAAATAAAGACTGGGGATTTGAGTGAGGAACATCTATAAATACAGATGGGGTATTTGAGTGGGGAGTGAGGAATGCCTATAAATACAGACGGAGGATTTGAGTGAGGAGTGAGGAACGCCTATAAATACAGACGGGGGGTTTGAGTGAGGAGCATCTATAAATACAGATGGGGTATTTGAGTGAAGAACACCTATAAATACAGACAGGGGTTTGAGTGAGGAACATCTATAAATACAGATGGGGTATTTGAGTGAAGAACACCTATAAATACAGACAGGGGTTTGAGCGAGGAACATCTATAAATACAGATGGGGTATTTGAGTGAGGAACGCCAATAATTAGAGACTGGGGATTTGAGTGAGTAACACCTATAAATACAGACGGGGGGTGTGAGTGAGGAACATCTATAAATATAGATGGGGTATTTGAGTGAGGAGTGAGGAACGCCTATAAATACAGACTGGGGGTTTGAGTGAGGAACGTCTATAAATACAGATGGGGTATTTGAGTGAAGAACACCTATAAATACAGACAGGGGTTTGAGTGAGGAACATCTATAAATACAGATGAGGTATCTGAGTGAGGAGTGAGGAACGCCTATAAATACAGATGGGGTATTTGAGTGGGGAGTGAGGAATGCCTATAAATACAGACGGAGGATTTGAGTGAGGAGTGAGGAACGCCTATAAATTCAGACGGGGGGTTTGAGTGAGGAACGTCTATAAATACAGACGGGGGATTTGAGTGAGGAACGTCTATAAATACAGACAGGGGTTTGAGTGAAGAACACCTATAAATACAGACGGGGGGTTTGAGTGAGGAACGTCTATAAATACAGATGGGGTATTTGAGTGAGGAACACCTATAAATACAGACAGGGGTTTGATTGAGGAACGTCTATAAATACAGACGGTGGATTTGAGTGAGGAGTGAGGAACGCCTATAAATGCAGACGGGGGGTTTGAGTGAGGAATGTCTATAAATACAGACAGGGGTTTGAGTGTAGAACACCTATAAATACAGACAGGGGTTTGAGTGAGGAACGTCTATAAATACAGACTGGGGATTTGAGTGAGGAAAATCTATAAATACAGACCAGGGATTTGAGTGAGGAACATCTATAAATACAGATGGGGGGTTTGAGTGAGGAACGTCTATAAATACAGACGGGGGGTTTGAGTGAGGAGCATCTATAAATACAGACCGGGGATTTGAGCGAGGAACGTCTATAAATACAGACGGGGGGTTTGAGTGAGGAGCATCTATAAATACAGACCGGGGATTTGAGCGAGGAACGTCTATAAATACAGACAGGGGATTTGAGTGAGGAACGTCTATAAATACAGACGGGGGGTTTGAGTGAGGAGCATCTATAAATACAGACCGGGGATTTGAGCGAGGAACGTCTATAAATACAGACAGGGGATTTGAGTGAGGAACGTCTATAAATACAGACCGGGGATTTGAGTGAGGAACATCTATAAATAAAGACTGGGGATTTGAGTGAGGAACATCTATAAATACAGATGGGGTATTTGAGTGGGGAGTGAGGAATGCCTATAAATACAGACGGAGGATTTGAGTGAGGAGTGAGGAACGCCTATAAATACAGACGGGGGGTTTGAGTGAGGAGCATCTATAAATACAGATGGGGTATTTGAGTGAAGAACACCTATAAATACAGACAGGGGTTTGAGTGAGGAACATCTATAAATACAGATGGGGTATTTGAGTGTAGAACACCTATAAATACAGACAGGGGTTTGAGTGAGGAACATCTATAAATACAGATGGGGTATTTGAGTGAGGAACGCCAATAATTAGAGACTGGGGATTTGAGTGAGTAACACCTATAAATACAGACGGGGGGTGTGAGTGAGGAACATCTATAAATATAGATGGGGTATTTGAGTGAGGAGTGAGGAACGCCTATAAATACAGACTGGGGGTTTGAGTGAGGAACGTCTATAAATACAGATGGGGTATTTGAGTGAAGAACACCTATAAATACAGACAGGGGTTTGAGTGAGGAACGTCTATAAATACAGATGGGGATTTGAGTGAGGAACGTCTATAAATACAGATGGGGTATTTGAGTGGGGAGTGAGGAATGCCTATAAATACAGACGGAGGATTTGAGTGAGGAGTG
Organism: Isurus oxyrinchus; assembly: GCA_026770705.1. Classification (NCBI taxonomy): domain Eukaryota; kingdom Metazoa; phylum Chordata; class Chondrichthyes; order Lamniformes; family Lamnidae; genus Isurus; species Isurus oxyrinchus. The sequence continues at coordinate 26,718 of JANJGN010004404.1, read as the reverse complement.
AGGAACGCCTATAAATACAGACGGGGGGTTTGAGTGAGGAACGTCTATAAATACAGACGGGGGATTTGAGTGAGGAACGTCTATAAATACAGACAGGGGTTTGAGTGAAGAACACCTATAAATACAGACGGGGGGTTTGAGTGAGGAACGTCTATAAATACAGATGGGGTATTTGAGTGAGGAACACCTATAAATACAGACAGGGGTTTGAGTGAGGAACGTCTATAAATACAGACGGTGGATTTGAGTGAGGAGTGAGGAACGCCTATAAATGCAGACGGGGGGTTTGAGTGAGGAACGTCTATAAATACAGACAGGGGTTTGAGTGTAGAACACCTATAAATACAGACAGGGGTTTGAGTGAGGAACGTCTATAAATACAGACTGGGGGGTTTGAGTGAGGAGTGAGGAACGCCTATAAATACAGATGGGGGGTTTGAGTGAGGAACATCTATAAATACAGATGGGGTATTTGAGTGAAGAACACCTATAAATACAGACAGGGGTTTGAGTGAGGAACATCTATAAATACAGATGGGGTATTTGAGTGAGGAACGTCTATAAATACAGACTGGGGGTTTGATTGAGGAACGCCTATAAATACAGACTGGGGGTTTGAGTGAGGAACGTCTATAAATATAGATGGGGTATTTGAGTGAAGAACACCTATAAATACAGACGGAGGGTTTGAGTGAGGAACATCTATAAATACAGACAGGGTATTTGAGTGAAGAACACCTATAAATACAGACGGAGGATTTGAGTGAGGAGTGAGGAATGCCTATAAATACAGACGGGGGGTTTGAGTGAGGAACGTGTATAAATACAGACCGGGGATTTGAGTGAGGAACGTCTATAAATACAGACGGGGGGTTTGAGTGAGGAACATCTATAAATACAGATGGGGTATTTGAGTGAAGAACACCTATAAATACAGACGGAGGATTTGAGTGAGGAGTGAGGAACATCTATAAATACAAATGGGGTATTTGAGTGAAGAACACCTATAAATACAGACAGGGGTTTGAGTGAGGAACATCTATAAATACAGATGGGGTATTTGAGTGTAGAACACCTATAAATACAGACAGGGGTTTGAGTGAGGAACATCTATAAATACAGATGGGGTATTTGAGTGAGGAACGCCAATAATTAGAGACTGGGGATTTGAGTGAGTAACACCTATAAATACAGACGGGGGGTGTGAGTGAGGAACATCTATAAATATAGATGGGGTATTTGAGTGAGGAGTGAGGAACGCCTATAAATACAGACTGGGGGTTTGAGTGAGGAACGTCTATAAATACAGATGGGGTATTTGAGTGAAGAACACCTATAAATACAGACAGGGGTTTGAGTGAGGAACGTCTATAAATACAGATGGGGATTTGAGTGAGGAACGTCTATAAATACAGATGGGGTATTTGAGTGGGGAGTGAGGAATGCCTATAAATACAGACGGAGGATTTGAGTGAGGAGTGAGGAACGCCTATAAATACAGACGGGGGGTTTGAGTGAGGAACGTCTATAAATACAGACGGGGGATTTGAGTGAGGAACGTCTATAAATACAGACAGGGGTTTGAGTGAAGAACACCTATAAATACAGACGGGGGGTTTGAGTGAGGAACGTCTATAAATACAGATGGGGTATTTGAGTGAGGAACACCTATAAATACAGACAGGGGTTTGAGTGAGGAACGTCTATAAATACAGACGGTGGATTTGAGTGAGGAGTGAGGAACGCCTATAAATGCAGACGGGGGGTTTGAGTGAGGAACGTCTATAAATACAGACAGGGGTTTGAGTGTAGAACACCTATAAATACAGACAGGGGTTTGAGTGAGGAACGTCTATAAATACAGACTGGGGGGTTTGAGTGAGGAGTGAGGAACGCCTATAAATACAGATGGGGGGTTTGAGTGAGGAACATCTATAAATACAGATGGGGTATTTGAGTGAAGAACACCTATAAATACAGACAGGGGTTTGAGTGAGGAACATCTATAAATACAGATGGGGTATTTGAGTGAGGAACGTCTATAAATACAGACTGGGGGTTTGATTGAGGAACGCCTTTAAATACAGACTGGGGGTTTGAGTGAGGAACGTCTATAAATATAGATGGGGTATTTGAGTGAAGAACACCTATAAATACAGACGGAGGGTTTGAGTGAGGAACATCTATAAATACAGACAGGGTATTTGAGTGAAGAACACCTATAAATACAGACGGAGGATTTGAGTGAGGAGTGAGGAATGCCTATAAATACAGACGGGGGGTTTGAGTGAGGAACGTGTATAAATACAGACCGGGGATTTGAGTGAGGAACGTCTATAAATACAGACGGGGGGTTTGAGTGAGGAACATCTATAAATACAGATGGGGTATTTGAGTGAAGAACACCTATAAATACAGACGGAGGATTTGAGTGAGGAGTGAGGAACATCTATAAATACAAATGGGGTATTTGAGTGAAGAACACCTATAAATACAGACAGGGGTTTGAGTGAGGAACATCTATAAATACAGATGGGGTATTTGAGTGAAGAACACCTATAAATACAGACAGGGGTTTGAGCGAGGAACATCTATAAATACAGATGGGGTATTTGAGTGAGGAACGCCAATAATTAGAGACTGGGGATTTGAGTGAGGAACACCTATAAATACAGACGGGGGGTCTGAGTGAGGAACATCTATAAATATAGATGGGGTATTTGAGTGAGGAGTGAGGAACGCCTATAAATACAGACTGGGGGTTTGAGTGAGGAACGTCTATAAATACAGATGGGGTATTTGAGTGAAGAACACCTATAAATACAGACAGGGGTTTGAGTGAGGAACATCTATAAATACAGATGAGGTATCTGAGTGAGGAGTGAGGAACGCCTATAAATACAGATGGGGTATTTGAGTGGGGAGTGAGGAATGCCTATAAATACAGACGGAGGATTTGAGTGAGGAGTGAGGAACGCCTATAAATTCAGACGGGGGGTTTGAGTGAGGAACGTCTATAAATACAGACGGGGGATTTGAGTGAGGAACGTCTATAAATACAGACAGGGGTTTGAGTGAAGAACACCTATAAATACAGACGGGGGGTTTGAGTGAGGAACGTCTATAAATACAGATGGGGTATTTGAGTGAGGAACACCTATAAATACAGACAGGGGTTTGATTGAGGAACGTCTATAAATACAGACGGTGGATTTGAGTGAGGAGTGAGGAACGCCTATAAATGCAGACGGGGGGTTTGAGTGAGGAATGTCTATAAATACAGACAGGGGTTTGAGTGTAGAACACCTATAAATACAGACAGGGGTTTGAGTGAGGAACGTCTATAAATACAGACTGGGGATTTGAGTGAGGAAAATCTATAAATACAGACCAGGGATTTGAGTGAGGAACATCTATAAATACAGATGGGGGGTTTGAGTGAGGAACGTCTATAAATACAGACGGGGGGTTTGAGTGAGGAGCATCTATAAATACAGACCGGGGATTTGAGCGAGGAACGTCTATAAATACAGACGGGGGGTTTGAGTGAGGAGCATCTATAAATACAGACCGGGGATTTGAGCGAGGAACGTCTATAAATACAGACAGGGGATTTGAGTGAGGAACGTCTATAAATACAGACGGGGGGTTTGAGTGAGGAGCATCTATAAATGCAGACCGGGGATTTGAGCGAGGAACGTCTATAAATACAGACAGGGGATTTGAGTGAGGAACGTCTATAAATACAGACCGGGGATTTGAGTGAGGAACATCTATAAATAAAGACTGGGGATTTGAGTGAGGAACATCTATAAATACAGATGGGGTATTTGAGTGGGGAGTGAGGAATGCCTATAAATACAGACGGAGGATTTGAGTGAGGAGTGAGGAACGCCTATAAATACAGACGGGGGGTTTGAGTGAGGAGCATCTATAAATACAGATGGGGTATTTGAGTGAAGAACACCTATAAATACAGACAGGGGTTTGAGTGAGGAACATCTATAAATACAGATGGGGTATTTGAGTGTAGAACACCTATAAATACAGACAGGGGTTTGAGTGAGGAACATCTATAAATACAGATGGGGTATTTGAGTGAGGAACGCCAATAATTAGAGACTGGGGATTTGAGTGAGTAACACCTATAAATACAGACGGGGGGTGTGAGTGAGGAACATCTATAAATATAGATGGGGTATTTGAGTGAGGAGTGAGGAACGCCTATAAATACAGACTGGGGGTTTGAGTGAGGAACGTCTATAAATACAGATGGGGTATTTGAGTGAAGAACACCTATAAATACAGACAGGGGTTTGAGTGAGGAACGTCTATAAATACAGATGGGGATTTGAGTGAGGAACGTCTATAAATACAGATGGGGTATTTGAGTGGGGAGTGAGGAATGCCTATAAATACAGACGGAGGATTTGAGTGAGGAGTGAGGAACGCCTATAAATACAGACGGGGGGTTTGAGTGAGGAACGTCTATAAATACAGACGGGGGATTTGAGTGAGGAACGTCTATAAATACAGACAGGGGTTTGAGTGAAGAACACCTATAAATACAGACGGGGGGTTTGAGTGAGGAACGTCTATAAATACAGATGGGGTATTTGAGTGAGGAACACCTATAAATACAGACAGGGGTTTGAGTGAGGAACGTCTATAAATACAGACGGTGGATTTGAGTGAGGAGTGAGGAACGCCTATAAATGCAGACGGGGGGTTTGAGTGAGGAACGTCTATAAATACAGACAGGGGTTTGAGTGTAGAACACCTATAAATACAGACAGGGGTTTGAGTGAGGAACGTCTATAAATACAGACTGGGGGGTTTGAGTGAGGAGTGAGGAACGCCTATAAATACAGATGGGGGGTTTGAGTGAGGAACATCTATAAATACAGATGGGGTATTTGAGTGAAGAACACCTATAAATACAGACAGGGGTTTGAGTGAGGAACATCTATAAATACAGATGGGGTATTTGAGTGAGGAACGTCTATAAATACAGACTGGGGGTTTGATTGAGGAACGCCTATAAATACAGACTGGGGGTTTGAGTGAGGAACGTCTATAAATATAGATGGGGTATTTGAGTGAAGAACACCTATAAATACAGACGGAGGGTTTGAGTGAGGAACATCTATAAATACAGACAGGGTATTTGAGTGAAGAACACCTATAAATACAGACGGAGGATTTGAGTGAGGAGTGAGGAATGCCTATAAATACAGACGGGGGGTTTGAGTGAGGAACGTGTATAAATACAGACCGGGGATTTGAGTGAGGAACGTCTATAAATACAGACGGGGGGTTTGAGTGAGGAACATCTATAAATACAGATGGGGTATTTGAGTGAAGAACACCTATAAATACAGACGGAGGATTTGAGTGAGGAGTGAGGAACATCTATAAATACAAATGGGGTATTTGAGTGAAGAACACCTATAAATACAGACTGGGGTTTGAGTGAGGAACGTCTATAAATACAGACAGGGTATTTGAGTGAGGAACGTCTATAAATACAGATGGGGGATTTGAGTGAGGAACGTCTATAAATACAGACAGGGGTTTGAGTGAGGAACATCTATAAATACAGATGGGGTTTTAATGAGGAATATCTATAAATACAGATGGGGTATTTGAGTGAGCAACGTCTATAAATACAGACGGGTATTTGAGTGAAGAACACCTATAAATACAGACAGGGGTCTGAGTGAGGAACGTCTATAAATACAGGCAGGGGTTTGAGTGAGGAACACCTATAAATATAGACGGGGGTTTGAGTGAGGAACATCTACAAATACAGACAGGGGTTTGAGTGAGGAACACCTATAAATATAGACGGGGGTTTGAGTGAGGAACGTCTATAAATACAGACAGGGGTTTGAGTGAGGAATGGGCTGTTTCACTGTTGCAGCTGCTGTGAGGCAGCAGGAGTGAGGGGGGGGGAAGAGGCAACTGTGATGTCACAGGAAGCTGGTACGTTGATTGGTCGGTAAGTGTTCAGTCTAAGGGACAGTGTGTGAGAAACCAGCTTAGGACAGGCAAATTCAGGTAGATTCATAAATAAAAATAACTTTACAATAATAAACCAAAATTTGAAAACTTTAAAATTCAAATAAAACAACAAAGATTTTAAACAAGCAGTAAAATAGAGTTACTTAAATAAACATCGAATACACATCCCTTGTAGTTAAGAAGCAGATAATCTTTAGTTGTCACTGGTAATAGCACTCAATAAACACAGTAAATTGTAGCATACATAGGAAGAAAGTAATTAAAGTAAATTAACTAAATAACATAAGTTAGAATGGTAGGACAGGGGTTATGTTGCAGATGTGGGAGCTTTTGGACGCCAAGGTGATCCATGACAAACACGTCTGCAGGAAGTGTAAGCAGCTGGAGGAATTCCGGATCAGGATTATTGATCTGGAAACCGAAATGCAGACACTGTGCAACTTGAGGGACGGGGAGAAATACCTGGAAACTTTGTTCCAGACGACAGTCACACCTCTTAGAAGAGGGTCACCTGTTTGATCAGCAATGAGGGACAGGAGGATGTGACTGTTAGTGAGGCAGGTAATGGGACTGAGCAGGCAGGAGTGGAGGAACCTCAGACTTTGCAAGTGTCACAACCTGTGTGATGAAAGTGAAATGTGCAAGGTGGATGAGCTGGCTGGCCATGACACTGTGGTACAGGAAGCCATTCACGCAGGGGGAGCAAAAAGGAATGTAATGGTAGTAAGGGATAGTATAGTGAGGGCATTGACACTGTTTTCTGCAGCAAAAAGTGAGAGTCCAGACGGCTGTGTTGCCTGCCCAGTGCCAGGGTTCGGGACATCTGCTCAGGGTTGGAGAGGGACTTGCCGTGGGAAGGGGAGAATCCAGTTGTCGTGGTCCATGTACGTACCAATGACATAGGTAGAACTAGGAAAGAGGTTCTGTAAAATCAGCATAAGGAGCTGGGTACCAAATTATGTAGCAGAATCTCAAAGGTAATAATCTCTGGATTATTACTTAAGCCACGTGCAAATTGGCATCAGGCAAATAAGATTAGAGAGACCAATGCGTGGCTCAAAGATTGGTGTGGAAGAACTGGGTTCCGGTTTGTGGGGCACTGGTATCAGTGCTGGGGGCAGTGGTATCAGTGCTGGGAGCAGTGGGGGATGTACCGTTGGTACAGTTTACACCTGAACCATGCTGGGATGAGTGTCCTTGCAAATCACATAACCAGGGAAGTAGTGAGAGCTTTAAACTAAACAAGAGCGGTGAGGGATCAAGCTTGGGTAGAGGTAGCAATTCAAGATGTAGAGTCAAGACAGGAGAGCTAAATAGTAATATGAGAAATGAGGTCAGAGAAAGGCAGGAAAGGATTGAGAGAAAAAACCTCAGAATAAATCAACAGTCAAGACTAGATGTTACAACGGTAACAAGAAGACAAGACTGAAGGCTCTCTACCTCAATGCACATAGCATCCAAAACAAAGTAAGTGAATTTATGACCCACACAGAAGTAAATAAATATGATCTGATAGTAATTATGGAGACGTGGCTGCAGGACAACTAAGATTGGGTCCTTAATATTGAGGGGTACATAACATTCAAAAAGAATAGGAAGCTCGGTAAGAGTGTAGGGGTTGCATTGTTAATCAAAGAGGGCACTGGTGCAATAGTTAGAGATGACCTTGGATCAGGACAGCAGGATGTAGAATCGGTTTGGGTGGAGATGAGGAATAGTAGGGGAAAAATAGTCATTAGTGGGAGTGATTGACGCGCCCCTAACAGCAGCCATAGTGTAGGACAAAGTATTCAAGAGAAAATATTGTGTGCTTGTGATAAAGGGATGGCCATAATCATGGGTGATTTTAATCTACATCTCAACAGGGAAAAATCAGACTGGCAGTATTAGCCTGGTTGATGAGTTCTTAGAATGCTTTTGAGATAGTTTCTTAGAGCAGCATGTTCAGAAGCCAATCAGAGAGCAGGTTATATTTGACTTGGTACTGTGTAATGTAACAGGATTAATTAATGACCTCAGAGTAAGGGCACTGCTAGGTAGCAGCGAGCACAATATGGTTGAATTTTACATCCAGTTTGAAAGGGAGGAGAGTGGGACAAAGACTTGTATCTTAAACTTAAATAAGGGCAACTATGTGGGGTTGAAATCTGAGCTACCCAAAGTGAAATTACCCAAAAGGAAACTAGCCTAGACGATAGATCAATAGAGAAGCAATGACAGACATTTAAGGGGATATTTCACAGTTTTCAGAATGAGTACATTCCTACCATAAAGAAAAATTATAAGGAGAGAACCCACCATCTGTGGCTAACTAAAGAAGTTAAGGAAAGCATCAAGCTTAAGGAAAAAGCATATGACTCCACAAAGATGAGCAGCAGGACAGATAATTGGACAATTTAAAAACAGTAGAAAATGGCCAGAAGGTTAATCAGGAGAAAGAAACTAGAGTGTGAGAGAAAGTTTGCTAGAGAGGTAAAAATGGATAGCAAGTGTTTCTACAGGTGCTTAAAAAGGAAAAGAGTGAGCAGAGTGTTGGTCCTCTAGAGGGTGACAGTGGGGAATTAATAGTAGATAAGGAAATGGTGGAAGAAATGAACAATATTTTGCTTCTGTGTTCAATATAGAAGATACAAAAAACACTTCAATAATAGCTGCAAATCAGAAGGTGAACAGGAGAAAGGAACTTGGTAAAATTGAAATCACTGGGGAAATGGTACTGAGCAAATTAATGGAACTGTAGGCTGCCAAGTCTCTGGGACCCAATGAACTACATCCTGGGGTCTTAAAAGAGGTGGCGAATGAGGCAGCTGTGAATTGAGGTAATTGGCTGGTGTTAATTTTCCAAAATTTGCTAGATTCTGGAAAGGTTCCATCAGATTGGAAAGTAGCAAATATAACCCCTCTATTCAAGAAGTGGGGCGGGGGGGGGGGGGGGGGAGGCAGAAGACAGGAAACTATAGGCCAGTTAGCTTAACGTCTATTGTGGGGAAGTTATCAGAATCGATCATTAAGGAGGTGATAGCTGGGCACTTAGAAGAGCTCAAGGCAATTGGGAAGAGTCAGCATGGTTTGGTGAAAGGAAAATCATGTTTAACCAATTGATTGGAGATTTTTTGAAGGAGTAACATGCGCTGTGGAAAAAGGGAAGCCTGTAGATGTACTGTACTTGGATTTCCATTAGGCATTTGATAAGGTGCCACATCAAAGATTATTACGGAACATAAAAGTGCATGGTGTAGGGGGTAACTTATTAGCATGGATAGGAGATTGGCTGGCTGGCAGAAAGCAGAGAGTATGTGTAAATGGGTCTTTTCCTGATTGGCAGGATGTGATGAATGGAGTCCCACAGGCGTCTGGGGCCTCAGCTTTTTATGATTTATATCAATGACCTAGATGAGGGGAGTGAAGACATGGTCGCTAAATTGGCAGATGGCACAAACATAGGTAGAAATGTATGTTGTGAAGATGACATGAGGAGGTTGCAGATGGATGTAGATAGGTTGAATGAGTGGCCAAAGATCTGGCAAATGGAGTGAAATGTGGGAAAATGTGAAGTTGGCCACTTTGGCAGGAAAACAGAAAAGCAGAGTGTTGCTTAAATGGAGAATGGCTGCATAATTCTGAGGTGCAGAGGGACCTAGGTGTTCTAGTAAATGAGTCACAAAAAGTTAGTATGCAGGTACAGCAAGTAATTAATAAGGCTAATGGAATGCTACCCTTTGTTAGGAGAGGGGTTGAAGATAAAAGTAAGGATGTTATGCTTCAGTTATACAGGACCGCACCTTGAATACTGTGTGCAGTTTTGGTCTCCTTATTTAAGGAAGGATATAAATACATTGGAGGCAGTTCAAAGGATGTTCACTAGATTGATGCCTGGAATGAGTGCGCTGTCTTATGAGGAAAGATTGGACAGACTGGGCTTGTTTCCACTGGGGTTTAGAAGAGGAGTGATTTGACTGAAGTATACAAGATCCTGAACGGCCTTGACAAGGTGGGCATGGAAAGGATGTTTCCTCTTGTGGGTGAGCCCAGAACTAGGGGGCACTGTTTCAAAATGAGGGGGTTGCCCTTTTAGGACAGAGATGAGGAGAATTTCTTTCTCTCAGAGGGATGTGCGAATGGGAACTCTCTGCCTCAGAAGGTGGTGGAGGCGCGATCATTGAATATTTTTAAGACTGAGGTAAATAGATTCTTGATAAGCAAGGGAATCAAAGGTTGTTGGGGTTAGATGGGAATGTGGAAATTCAAACACAAGAAGATCAGCCATGATCTTATTGAATGGCACAGCAAACTTGAGAGGCCAAATGGTCTGCTCCCGTTCCTATTCCATATGTTCTTATGGTCTCTCCCCAGTGTGAATTTGCTGGTGAATTCGCAAGTGGGATGACTGAGTGAATCCTTTCCCACACATGGAGCAGGTGAATGGTCTCTCTCCAGTGTGAAACCGTTGGTGTCTCTGCAGGCCAGATGGCTGAGTGAATCCCTTCCCACATTCGGAGCAGGTGAATGGTCTCTCTCTAGTGTAAAACCGCTGATGTATTCACAGGTGGGATGACTGAGTGAAACCCTTCCCACACTCGGAGCAGGTGAATGGTCTCTCTCCAGTGTGAAGTCGCTGGTATGTTTGGAGCCTGGATGACTGAATGAAATCCTTCCCACACTCGGAGCAGGTGAATGGTCTCTCCCCATTGTGAAACCGCTGGTGTGTTGCAAGTGGGATGGCTGAGTGAATTGCTTCCCACACTCTGAGCAAGTGAACGGGTATCTCCAGTGTGAATGCGCTGGTGTGTTTGCAGGTGGGATGACTGAGTGAAACCCTTCCCACACTCAGAGCAGGTGAATGGCCTCTCCCCATTGTGAAACCGCTGGTGTATCAGCAGTTGGGAAGACTGAGTGAAATCCTTCCCATTCTTGGAGCAGGTGAATGCTCTCTCCCCACTGTGAACTCGCTGGTGTATCAGCAGGTCAGATGACTGAGTGAATCCCTTCCAACACTCAGAGCAGATGAATGGTCTCTCCCCATTGTGAATTCGCTGGTGTGTTCGCAGGTTGGTTGAGTAAATGAATCCCTTCCCAGACTCAGAGCAGGTGAATGGCTTCTTCCCACTGTGAACTCGCTGGTGTCTCAGCAGCTCAGATGACTGAGTGAATCCCTTCCCACATTCAGAGCAAGTGAATGGTCTCTCCTCAGTGTGAATTCGCTGGTGTGTTCGCAGGTTGGCTGACAGAATGAATCCCTTCCCACTCGGAGCAGGTGAACGGCCTCTCCCCGGTGTGACTGGGTCGATGGATTTCCAGCTAGGATGGGTAATTGAATCCTTTCCCACAATCCTTACATTTCCAGTTTTTCCATGGTACAGCTGTCCCTGTGTCTCTCCAGGTTTGATGCTCAGTTGAATCCTTGTCCACACATAGAACACGTGTACAATTTCCCCCTGTGTGAATGGTGTGATGTTATTTCAGGCTGTGTAACTGGTTAAAGGTCTTTCCACAGTCAGTTCACTGGAACACTCTCACTCGGGTGTGTGTATGTCTCAGTGCTTTTCCACTCACACCGATGTTTGAAATATTTTCCCAAAGACAGAACAACCATTTCTCCTTCCACATTCAAAGACGATGATATTCAGGTTCTGATGAATTGAGTGACTGTCAGATCTTGATGTGATGTTTGGTTTGAGTTCCCCCTCTGTAAATTCTCCCCTTCCGATACCCTGTAAAAGGGGTTTACAAAAGTCATCACTGTAAGAACAGGATAGAAATTCAGAGTAGACAATTCTCATTTCTATGGAACATTATTTCCTGTCTTCTTCTCCCAAAGCTGCAAATCCCTGTCCCACACACTCTCCATCCTCCCTGTGCTGAAGCCAAATAGAGTTTTGGATAATTCTTCCTGTATCTTTTTAACAAATTCGTCCAACTGAAGATAACAATATGTTTCATCATTCACTTCAGTCATTACTCGTGACAAAACAGTAATCTGAAACCCCCCTGAGTGACCATACAGAATAGCAGATGTTAACCTTGTGTCCAAAACTTACTGTGTGGAGATTTAATGAGTGATTGTGAAGGTAGTTTCTTCAAACCTCCCAGGATTTCTTTCCTTCCTTCTCTCCCTCTCTAACTAAGTTAAACCTGGGATCAGTCTCATAGTCTATTCTGGTTACTGCTTCTCTTCCTGATGACTGATTAACTCCAATTAAACAGAGAAGACTGAAGACACTGTTTTCAGTCCTGCTCCAATCTCCATTCCCTAGATACCAATTCTATCCTTCTCCCTGGGAACAGTCTGAGATTAAATCAGTCTGTTCATAACCTCGGTGTTAAATTTGATCTCGAGATCAGATTCTGACCTCATATCTGTGCTATCACTAAGATCGCCTGTTTCCATCTCTGTAACATCACCTGGACCTCACCCTGTCTCAGCGCAACTGCTGCTGAAACCCTCATCACTGCCGTTGTTACCCCCAGAATTGAACGACTATCCCAACACACTCCTGGCTGGTCTCCCACATTCTACTCTCCATAAACGTGAAGCCATCCAAAAGTCTGCTGTCCATGTCTTCACTCGTAGCAAGTCCTGTTCCTCTGTCACCCATTTGCTTCCTGACCTGCCTTGGATGCCGGTCAAGCAACAACTTGATTTTAAAATTCTCATCCTTGTTTTCAAATCCCTCCATGGCCTCGCCCCTCCCTACCTCTGTAATCTCCTCCAGCCCCACAACCGTCTGAGATATCTGCACTGCTCTAATTCTGGCAAATTGTACATTCTCCATTTTAATCGCTCCAGCATTAATGGCCTGGCCTTAGGTTCCCTTATTCACAAACTCTGAAATTCTCTGCCTGCACCACTCCCTCTGTCAATCACATTTTCCCCCTTTAAGACACTTGAGTATTGCTAAAAAAGAGACATTTTGTCAAAACTTTTTATCTTGTACTCATCAGGACAGACGCAAGAACATCAAATTTCAGAGATTATCAGTCGGGCTCATAATGTGGCTCACTTATACTTGTTAGAAGCTACATCTGTTCATACACAGGGAACTGTCCACTGCAGACATCAGGGACATGTCCAGGGATGGGGCCGTTTGTTGAATGAAACAAAAGCATGGAGCACGAGAGCACTTTGGTGCATTCTCCATGGTGACGCCTTGACCAATCAGAGCATGGAGCACGAGAGCTCTTTGGTGCATTCTCCATGGTGACGCCTTGACCAATCAGAGCATGGAGCACGAGAGCTCTTTGGTGCATTCTCCATGGTGACGCCTTGACCAATCAGAGCATGGAGCACGAGAGCTCTTTGGTGCATTCTCCATGGTGACGCCTTGACCAATCAGAGCATGGAGCACGAGAGCTCTTTGGTGCATTCTCCATGGTGACGCCTTGACCAATCAGAGCATGGAGCACGAGAGCTCTTTGGTGCATTCTCCATGGTGACGCCTTGACCAATCAGAGCATGGAGCACGAGAGCTCTTTGGTGCATTCTCCATGGTGACGCCTTGACCAATCAGAGCATGGAGCACGAGAGCTCTTTGGTGCATTCTCCATGGTGACGCCTTGACCAATCAGAGCATGGAGCACGAGAGCTCTTTGGTGCATTCTCCATGGTGACGCCTTGACCAATCAGAGCATGGAGCACGAGAGCTCTTTGGTGCATTCTCCATGGTGACGCCTTGACCAATCAGAGCTGACTGGCCAAACCAGGCCACACCCTTTCCTCGTGCAGCATCAATTGTTGTTCGTTGAGTCATTTGGTTTTTTTGTATCTATCCGGGTGAGTGCAACATGAAACATCAGCAATATGTCTCCCTTTCTCAGCAATACTGAGATTCTGTAGCACTGAGTGACTGTGGGTTTATAATTCTCTTGTTGCTGATCTAAAACTCCTGGTGAACACACATTTTATCAACGTCTCCCTCGGGCTGTTGCTCATTGTCCCCGTGAGGATGGCGGCCGCGCATGCGCACTGTGACACATCGACATTGCAAGATGGCGGCCGCGCATGCGCACTGTGACACATCGACAATGCAAGATGGCGGCCGCGCATGCGCCCATCACTTCATTGACTCTATAAAGATGGCGGCCGGAAACTCAGGCTTTTCTCCCGCAGCTCCGAACAAACCCGGGACCGGTGGCTTATTATTGAGGGTTTGGGGCCGACACCGTGAGTTTATAAAGCTTACAAATTCACCCGTCAGCCCTATCTATGTTCACGGGTTTATTTTCGGTTCTGGACCCAAACTCCGTCTTTGTAGGACTTTCAAATCCGCTCGAGCGCCCGTCTGTTTCCACGGACTGCGCATATTCCGAATCCAAATGATTGGCGGCAGCTCCGGACCAATAGGAAGAAGGGGCGGGGTTGGAGTAGCGAGCGGGAGCCGCTGGTCATCCAGCCAATCGGAGTGAGAGGGGCGGAGCCTGCTGGGAGTGGAGCATGCGCAGTGTGGGCGGGGGAAACCGGGACGAAGGAGGTGGAAGTTCTGTCGAAGTTCTGTCGAAGGGTCATGAGGACTCGAAACGTCAACTCTTTTCTTCTCCGCCGATGCTGCCAGACCTGCTGAGTTTTTCCAGGTAATTCTGTTTTTGTTTTGGATTTCCAGCATCCGCAGTTTTCTTTGTTTTCAACGAAGGAGGTGGAATGTTTTTTCCAATAATTTATACAAATTTTTCTCTTCCCACATATTTCTATTTTTTAAATGTATTTCCAGCCATTGTTTTATCTCCAGCTTTTAGCCTGTTTCACCCCACCCCACCCCCACTAGGGCTATCTGTACCTTCACCCCACCCCACCCCCACTAGGGCTATCTGTACCTTCACCCCACCCCACCCCCTCTAGGGCTATCTGTATCTTCACCCCACCCCACCCCCACTAGGACTATCTGTACCTTCACCCCACCCCACCCCCACTAGGGCTATCTGTACCTTCACCCCAGCCCACCCCCACTAGGGCTATCTGTACCTTCACCCCAGCCCACCCCCACTAGGGCTATCTGTACCTTCACCCCAGCCCACACCCACTAGGGCTATCTGTACCTTCACCCCAGCCCACACCCACTAGGGCTATCTGTACCTTCACCCCACCCCACCCCCACTAGGGCTATCTGTACCTTCACCCCAGCCCACACCCACTAGGGCTATCTGTACCTTCACCCCACCCCACCCCCACTAGGGCTATCTGTACCTTCACCCCAGCCCACCCCCACTAGGGCTATCTGTACCTTCACCCCAGCCCACCCCCACTAGGGCTATCTGTACCTTCACCCCAGCCCACCCCCACTAGGGCTATCTGTACCTTCACCCCACCCCACCCCCACTAGGGCTATCTGTACCTTCACCCCACCCCACCCCCACTAGGGCTATCTGTACCTTCACCCCACCCCACCCCCACTAGGGCTATCTGTACCTTCACCCCACCCCACCCCCACTAGGGCTATCTGTACCTTCACCCCACCCCACCCCCACTAGGGCTATCTGTACCTTAACCCCACCCCATCCCCACTAGGACTATCTGTACCTTCACCCCACCCCCACTAGGGCTATGTGTACCTTCACCCCACCCCACCCCCACTAGGGCTATCTGTACCTTCACCCCACCCCACCCCCACTAGGGCTATCTGTACCTTCACCCCACCCCACCCCCACTAGGGCTATCTGTGCCTTCACCCCACCCCACCCCCACTAGGGCTATCTGTACCTTCACCCCACCCCACCCCCACTAGGGCTATCTGTACCTTCACCCCACCCCACCCCCACTAGGACTATCTGTACCTTCACCCCACCCCACCCCCACTAGGACTATCTGTACCTTCACCCCACCCCACCCCCACTAGGGCTATGTGTACCTTCACCCCACCCCACCCCCACTAGGGCTATCTGTACCTTCACCCCAGCCCACCCCCACTAGGACTATCTGTACCTTCACCCCACCCCACCCCCACTAGGGCTATCTGTACCTTCACCCCACCCCACCCCCACTAGGGCTATCTGTACCTTCACCCCAGCCCACCCCCACTAGGACTATCTGTACCTTCACCCCAGCCCACCCCCACTAGGGCTATCTGTACCTTCACCCCACCCCACCCCCACTAGGGCTATCTGTACCTTCACCCCACCCCACCCCCACTAGGGCTATCTGTACCTTCACCCCACCCCACCCCCACTAGGGCTATCTGTACCTTCACCCCACCCCACCCCCACTAGGACTATCTGTACCTTCACCCCACCCCACCCCCACTAGGACTATCTGTACCTTCACCCCACCCCACCCCCACTAGGGCTATGTGTACCTTCACCCCACCCCACCCCCACTAGGGCTATCTGTACCTTCACCCCACCCCACCCCCACTAGGGCTATCTGTACCTTCACCCCACCCCACCCCCACTAGGGCTATCTGTACCTTCACCCCACCCCACCCCCACTAGGGCTATCTGTACCTTCACCCCACCCCACCCCCACTAGGGCTATCTGTACCTTCACCCCACCCCACCCCCACTAGGACTATCTGTACCTTCACCCCACCCCCACTAGGACTATCTGTACCTTCACCCCACCCCCACTAGGACTATCTGTACCTTCACCCCACCCCACCCCCCACTAGGGCTATGTGTACCTTCACCCCACCCCACCCCCACTAGGGCTATCTGTACCTTCACCCCAGCCCACCCCCACTAGGGCTATCTGTACCTTCACCCCACCCCACCCCCCACTAGGGCTATCTGTACCTTCACCCCACCCCACCCCCACTAGGGCTATCTGTACCTTCACCCCACCCCCATTAGGGCTATCTGTGCCTTCACCCCACCCCCACTAGGGCTATCTGTGCCTTCACCCCACCCCCACTAGGGCTATCTGTGCCTTCACCCCACCCCCACTAGGGCTATCTGTGCCTTCACCCCACCCCCACTAGGGCTATCTGTGCCTTCACCCCCACCCCCACTAGGGCTATCTGTGCCTTCACCCCACCCCCACTAGGGCTATCTGTGCCTTCACCCCACCCCCACTAGGGCTATCTGTGCCTTCACCCCACCCCCACTAGGGCTATCTGTGCCTTCACCCCACCCCCACTAGGGCTATCTGTGCCTTCACCCCACCCCCACTAGGGCTATCTGTGCCTTCACCCCACCCCCACTAGGGCTATCTGTGCCTTCACCCCACCCCCACTAGGGCTATCTGTGCCTTCACCCCACCCCCACTAGGGCTATCTGTGCCTTCACCCCACCCCCACTAGGGCTATCTGTGCCTTCACCCCACCCCCACTAGGGCTATCTGTGCCTTCACCCCACCCCCACTAGGGCTATCTGTGCCTTCACCCCACCCCCACTAGGGCTATCTGTGCCTTCACCCCACCCCACCCCCACTAGGGCTATCTGTGCCTTCACCCCACCCCACCCCCACTAGGGCTATCTGTACCTTCACCCCACCCCACCCCCACTAGGGCTATCTGTACCTTCACCCCACCCCACCCCCACTAGGGCTATCTGTACCTTCACCCCACCCCACCCCCACTAGGGCTATCTGTACCTTCACCCCACCCCACCCCCACTAGGGCTATCTGTACCTTCACCCCACCCCACCCCCACTAGGGCTATCTGTACCTTCACCCCACCCCACCCCCACTAGGGCTATCTGTACCTTCACCCCACCCCACCCCCACTAGGGCTATCTGTACCTTCACCCCACCCCACCCCCACTAGGGCTATCTGTACCTTCACCCCACCCCACCCCCACTAGGGCTATCTGTACCTTCACCCCCACCCCACCCCCACTAGGGCTATCTGTACCTTCACCCCACCCCACCCCCACTAGGGCTATCTGTACCTTCACCCCACCCCACCCCCACTAGGGCTATCTGTACCTTCACCCCACCCCACCCCCACTAGGGCTATCTGTACCTTCACCCCACCCCACCCCCACTAGGGCTATCTGTACCTTCACCCCACCCCACCCCCACTAGGGCTATCTGTACCTTCACCCCACCCCACCCCCACTAGGGCTATCTGTACCTTCACCCCACCCCACCCCCACTAGGGCTATCTGTACCTTCACCCCACCCCACCCCCACTAGGGCTATCTGTACCTTCACCCCACCCCACCCCCACTAGGGCTATCTGTACCTTCACCCCACCCCACCCCCACTAGGGCTATCTGTACCTTCACCCCACCCCACCCCCACTAGGGCTATCTGTACCTTCACCCCACCCCACCCCCACTAGGGCTATCTGTACCTTCACCCCACCCCACCCCCACTAGGGCTATCTGTACCTTCACCCCACCCCACCCCCACTAGGGCTATCTGTACCTTCACCCCACCCCACCCCCACTAGGGCTATCTGTACCTTCACCCCACCCCACCCCCACTAGGGCTATCTGTACCTTCACCCCACCCCACCCCCACTAGGGCTATCTGTACCTTCACCCCACCCCACCCCCACTAGGGCTATCTGTACCTTCACCCCACCCCACCCCCACTAGGGCTATCTGTACCTTCACCCCACCCCACCCCCACTAGGGCTATCTGTACCTTCACCCCACCCCACCCCCACTAGGGCTATCTGTACCTTCACCCCACCCCACCCCCACTAGGGCTATCTGTACCTTCACCCCACCCCACCCCCACTAGGGCTATCTGTACCTTCACCCCACCCCACCCCCACTAGGGCTATCTGTACCTTCACCCCACCCCACCCCCACTAGGGCTATCTGTACCTTCACCCCACCCCACCCCCACTAGGGCTATCTGTACCTTCACCCCACCCCACCCCCACTAGGGCTATCTGTACCTTCACCCCACCCCACCCCCACTAGGGCTATCTGTACCTTCACCCCACCCCACCCCCACTAGGGCTATCTGTACCTTCACCCCAACCCCACTAGGGCTATCTGTGCCTTCACCCCACCACCGCTAGGGCTCTCTGTACCTTCACCCCAGCCCACCCCCACTAGGGCTCTCTGTACCTTCACCCCAGCCCACCCCCACTAGGGCTATCTGTACCTTCAGCCCAGCCCCACGAGGGCTATCTGTGCCTTCACCCCACCACCGCTAGGGCTCTCTGTACCTTCACACCAGCCCAGCCCCGCGAGGGCTATCTGTACCTTCACCCCAGCCCACCCCCACTAGGGCTATCTGTACCTTCACCCCAGCCCACCCCCACTAGGGCTATCTGTACCTTCACCCCAGCCCACCCCCACTAGGGCTATCTGTACCTTCACCCCAGCCCACCCCCACTAGGGCTATCTGTACCTTCACCCCAGCCCACCCCCACTAGGGCTATCTGTACCTTCACCACACCCCACCCCCACTAGGGCTATCTGTACCTTCACCCCACCCCACCCCCACTAGGGCTATCTGTGCCTTCACCCCACCACCGCTAGGGCTCTCTGTACCTTCACCCCAGCCCACCCCCACTAGGGCTCTCTGTACCTTCACCCCAGCCCACCCCCACTAGGGCTATCTGTACATTCAGCCCAGCCCCACGAGGGCTATCTGTGCCTTCACCCCACCACCGCTAGGGCTCTCTGTACCTTCACCCCAGCCCACCCCCACTAGGGCTCTCTGTACCTTCACCCCAGCCCACCCCCACTAGGGCTATCTGTACATTCAGCCCAGCCCCACGAGGGCTATCTGTACCTTCAGCCCAGCCCCACGAGGGCTATCTGTGCCTTCACCCCACCACCGCTAGGGCTCTCTGTACCTTCACCCCAGCCCAGCCCCGCGAGGGCTATCTGTACCTTCAGCCCAGCCCCACGAGGGCTATCTGTACCTTCACCCCAGCCCAGCCCCACGAGGGCTATCTGTACCTTCACCCCACCCCACCCCCACTAGGGCTATCTGTATCTTCACCCCACCCCACCCCCACTAGGGCTATCTGTACCTTCACCCCAACCCCACTAGGGCTATCTGTGCCTTCACCCCACCACCGCTAGGGCTCTCTGTACCTTCACCCCAGCCCAGCCCCACGAGGGCTATCTGTACCTTCACCCCAGCCCACCCCCACTAGGGCTATCTGTACCTTCACCCCCACCCCCACTAGGGCTATCTGTACCTTCACCCCCACCTCCACTAGGGCTATCTGTACCTTAACCCCACCCCCACGAGGGCTATCTGTCCCTTCACCCCACCCCCACGAGGGCTATCTGTGCCTTCACCCCACCCCCACGAGGGCTATCTGTGCCTTCACCCCACCCCCACGAGGGCTATCTGTGCCTTCACCCCACCCCCACGAGGGCTATCTGTGCCTTCACCCCACCCCCACGAGGGCTATCTGTGCCTTCACCCCACCCCCACGAGGGCTATCTGTGCCTTCACCCCACCCCCACGAGGGCTATCTGTGCCTTCACCCCACCCCCACGAGGGCTATCTGTGCCTTCACCCCACCCCCACGAGGGCTATCTGTGCCTTCACCCCACCCCCACGAGGGCTATCTGTGCCTTCACCCCACCCCCACGAGGGCTATCTGTGCCTTCACCCCACCCCCACGAGGGCTATCTGTGCCTTCACCCCACCCCCACGAGGGCTATCTGTGCCTTCACCCCACCCCCACGAGGGCTATCTGTGCCTTCACCCCACCCCCACGAGGGCTATCTGTGCCTTCACCCCACCCCCACGAGGGCTATCTGTGCCTTCACCCCACCCCCACGAGGGCTATCTGTGCCTTCACCCCACCCCCACGAGGGCTATCTGTGCCTTCACCCCACCCCCACGAGGGCTATCTGTGCCTTCACCCCACCCCCACGAGGGCTATCTGTGCCTTCACCCCACCCCCACGAGGGCTATCTGTGCCTTCACCCCACCCCCACGAGGGCTATCTGTGCCTTCACCCCACCCCCACGAGGGCTATCTGTGCCTTCACCCCACCCCCACGAGGGCTATCTGTGCCTTCACCCCACCCCCACGAGGGCTATCTGTGCCTTCACCCCACCCCCACGAGGGCTATCTGTGCCTTCACCCCACCCCCACGAGGGCTATCTGTGCCTTCACCCCACCCCCACGAGGGCTATCTGTGCCTTCACCCCACCCCCACGAGGGCTATCTGTGCCTTCACCCCACCCCCACGAGGGCTATCTGTGCCTTCACCCCACCCCCACGAGGGCTATCTGTGCCTTCACCCCACCCCCACGAGGGCTATCTGTGCCTTCACCCCACCCCCACGAGGGCTATCTGTGCCTTCACCCCACCCCCACGAGGGCTATCTGTGCCTTCACCCCACCCCCACGAGGGCTATCTGTGCCTTCACCCCACCCCCACGAGGGCTATCTGTGCCTTCACCCCACCCCCACGAGGGCTATCTGTGCCTTCAACCCCACCCCCACGAGGGCTATCTGTGCCTTCACCCCACCCCCACGAGGGCTATCTGTGCCTTCACCCCACCCCCACGAGGGCTATCTGTGCCTTCACCCCACCCCCACGAGGGCTATCTGTGCCTTCACCCCACCCCCACGAGGGCTATCTGTGCCTTCACCCCACCCCCACGAGGGCTATCTGTGCCTTCACCCCACCCCCACGAGGGCTATCTGTGCCTTCACCCCACCCCCCACGAGGGCTATCTGTGCCTTCACCCCACCCCCACGAGGGCTATCTGTGCCTTCACCCCACCCCCACGAGGGCTATCTGTGCCTTCACCCCACCCCCACGAGGGCTATCTGTGCCTTCACCCCACCCCCACGAGGGCTATCTGTGCCTTCACCCCACCCCCACGAGGGCTATCTGTGCCTTCACCCCACCCCCACGAGGGCTATCTGTGCCTTCACCCCACCCCCACGAGGGCTATCTGTGCCTTCACCCCACCCCCACGAGGGCTATCTGTGCCTTCACCCCACCCCCACGAGGGCTATCTGTGCCTTCACCCCACCCCCACGAGGGCTATCTGTGCCTTCACCCCACCCCCACGAGGGCTATCTGTGCCTTCACCCCACCCCCACGAGGGCTATCTGTGCCTTCACCCCACCCCCACGAGGGCTATCTGTGCCTTCACCCCACCCCCCACGAGGGCTATCTGTGCCTTCACCCCCACCCCCACGAGGGCTATCTGTGCCTTCACCCCACCCCCACGAGGGCTATCTGTGCCTTCACCCCACCCCCACGAGGGCTATCTGTGCCTTCACCCCACCCCCACGAGGGCTATCTGTGCCTTCACCCCACCCCCACGAGGGCTATCTGTGCCTTCACCCCCACCCCCACGAGGGCTATCTGTGCCTTCACCCCACCCCCACGAGGGCTATCTGTGCCTTCACCCCACCCCCACGAGGGCTATCTGTGCCTTCACCCCACCCCCACGAGGGCTATCTGTGCCTTCACCCCACCCCCACGAGGGCTATCTGTGCTTCACCCCACCCCCACGAGGGCTATCTGTGCCTTCACCCCACCCCCACGAGGGCTATCTGTGCCTTCACCCCACCCCCACGAGGGCTATCTGTGCCTTCACCCCACCCCCACGAGGGCTATCTGTACCTTCACCCCACCCCACCCCCGCTAGGGCTATCTGTACCTTCACCCCACCCCACCCCCGCTAGGGCTATCTGTACCTTCACCCCACCCCACCCCCGCTAGGGCTATCTGTACCTTCACCCCACCCCACCCCCGCTAGGGCTATCTGTACCTTCACCCCACCCCACCCCCGCTAGGGCTATCTGTACCTTCACCCCACCCCACCCCCGCTAGGGCTATCTGTACCCCTTCACCCCACCCCACCCCCGCTAGGGCTATCTGTACCTTCACCCCACCCCACCCCCGCTAGGGCTATCTGTACCTTCACCCCACCCCACCCCCGCTAGGGCTATCTGTACCTTCACCCCACCCCACCCCCGCTAGGGCTATCTGTACCTTCACCCCACCCCACCCCCGCTAGGGCTATCTGTACCTTCACCCCACCCCACCCCCGCTAGGGCTATCTGTACCTTCACCCCACCCCACCCCCGCTAGGGCTATCTGTACCTTCACCCCACCCCACCCCCGCTAGGGCTATCTGTACCTTCACCCCACCCCACCCCCGCTAGGGCTATCTGTACCTTCACCCCACCCCACCCCCCGCTAGGGCTATCTGTACCTTCACCCCACCCCACCCCCGCTAGGGCTATCTGTACCTTCACCCCACCCCACCCCCGCTAGGGCTATCTGTACCTTCACCCCACCCCACCCCCGCTAGGGCTATCTGTACCTTCACCCCACCCCACCCCCGCTAGGGCTATCTGTACCTTCACCCCACCCCACCCCCGCTAGGGCTATCTGTACCTTCACCCCACCCCACCCCCCGCTAGGGCTATCTGTACCTTCACCCCACCCCACCCCCGCTAGGGCTATCTGTGCCTTCACCCCACCCCACCCCCGCTAGGGCTATCTGTGCCTTCACCCCACCACCGCTAGGGCTCTCTGTACCTTCACCCCAGCCCACCCCCACTAGGGCTCTCTGTACCTTCACCCCAGCCCACCCCCACTAGGGCTATCTGTACCTTCAGCCCAGCCCCACGAGGGCTATCTGTGCCTTCACCCCACCACCGCTAGGGCTCTCTGTACCTTCACCCCAGCCCAGCCCCGCGAGGGCTATCTGTACCTTCAGCCCAGCCCCACGAGGGCTATCTGTACCTTCACCCCAGCCCACCCCCACGAGGGCTATCTGTACCTTCACCCCAGCCCACCCCCACGAGGGCTATCTGTACCTTCACCCCAGCCCACCCCCACGAGGGCTATCTGTACCTTCACCCAGCCCACCCCCACTAGGGCTATCTGTACCTTCACCCCAGCCCACCCCCACTAGGGCTATCTGTACCTTCACCCCAGCCCACCCCCACTAGGGCTATCTGTACCTTCAGCCCAGCCCCACGAGGGCTATCTGTGCCTTCACCCCACCACCGCTAGGGCTCTCTGTACCTTCACCCCAGCCCAGCCCCGCGAGGGCTATCTGTACCTTCAGCCCAGCCCCACGAGGGCTATCTGTACCTTCACCCCAGCCCACCCCCACGAGGGCTATCTGTACCTTCACCCCAGCCCACCCCCACGAGGGCTATCTGTACCTTCACCCCAGCCCACCCCCACTAGGGCTATCTGTACCTTCACCCCAGCCCACCCCCCACTAGGGCTATCTGTACCTTCACCCCAGCCCACCCCCACTAGGGCTATCTGTACCTTCACCCCACCCCACCCCCACTAGGGCTATCTGTGCCTTCACCCCACCACCGCTAGGGCTCTCTGTACCTTCACCCCAGCCCACCCCCACTAGGGCTCTCTGTACCTTCACCCCAGCCCACCCCCACTAGGGCTATCTGTACATTCAGCCCAGCCCCACGAGGGCTATCTGTGCCTTCACCCCACCACCGCTAGGGCTCTCTGTACCTTCACCCCAGCCCACCCCCACTAGGGCTCTCTGTACCTTCACCCCAGCCCACCCCCACTAGGGCTATCTGTACATTCAGCCCAGCCCCACGAGGGCTATCTGTACCTTCAGCCCAGCCCCACGAGGGCTATCTGTGCCTTCACCCCACCACCGCTAGGGCTCTCTGTACCTTCACCCCAGCCCAGCCCCGCGAGGGCTATCTGTACCTTCACCCCAGCCCAGCCCCACGAGGGCTATCTGTACCTTCACCCCCACCCCACCCCCACTAGGGCTATCTGTACCTTCACCCCACCCCACCCCCACTAGGGCTATCTGTACCTTCACCCCACCCCACCCCCACTAGGGCTATCTGTACCTTCACCCCAACCCCACTAGGGCTATCTGTGCCTTCACCCCACCACCGCTAGGGCTCTCTGTACCTTCACCCCAGCCCACCCCCACTAGGGCTCTCTGTACCTTCACCCCAGCCCACCCCCACTAGGGCTATCTGTACATTCAGCCCAGCCCCACGAGGGCTATCTGTACCTTCAGCCCAGCCCCACGAGGGCTATCTGTGCCTTCACCCCACCACCGCTAGGGCTCTCTGTACCTTCACCCCAGCCCAGCCCCGCGAGGGCTATCTGTACCTTCAGCCCAGCCCCACGAGGGCTATCTGTACCTTCACCCCAGCCCACCCCCACTAGGGCTATCTGTACCTTCACCCCCACCCCCACTAGGGCTATCTGTACCTTCACCCCCACCTCCACTAGGGCTATCTGTACCTTAACCCCACCCCCACGAGGGCTATCTGTCCCTTCACCCCACCCCCACGAGGGCTATCTGTGCCTTCACCCCACCCCCACGAGGGCTATCTGTGCCTTCACCCCACCCCCACGAGGGCTATCTGTGCCTTCACCCCACCCCCACGAGGGCTATCTGTGCCTTCACCCCACCCCCACGAGGGCTATCTGTGCCTTCACCCCCACCCCCACGAGGGCTATCTGTGCCTTCACCCCACCCCCACGAGGGCTATCTGTGCCTTCACCCCACCCCCACGAGGGCTATCTGTGCCTTCACCCCACACCCCCACCCCCACGAGGGCTATCTGTGCCTTCACCCCACCCCCACGAGGGCTATCTGTGCCTTCACCCCCCAGCCCCCCCCACGAGGGCTATCTGTGCCTTCACCCCACCCCCACGAGGGCTATCTGTGCCTTCACCCCACCCCCACGAGGGCTATCTGTGCCTTCACCCCACCCCCACGAGGGCTATCTGTGCCTTCACCCCACCCCCACGAGGGCTATCTGTGCCTTCACCCCCACCCCCACGAGGGCTATCTGTGCCTTCACCCCACCCCCACGAGGGCTATCTGTGCCTTCACCCCACCCCCCACGAGGGCTATCTGTGCCTTCACCCCACCCCCACGAGGGCTATCTGTGCCTTCACCCCACCCCCACGAGGGCTATCTGTGCCTTCACCCCACCCCCACGAGGGCTATCTGTGCCTTCACCCCCACCCCCACGAGGGCTATCTGTGCCTTCACCCCACCCCCACGAGGGCTATCTGTGCCTTCACCCCACCCCCACGAGGGCTATCTGTGCCTTCACCCCACCCCCACGAGGGCTATCTGTGCCTTCACCCCACCCCCACGAGGGCTATCTGTGCCTTCACCCCACCCCCACGAGGGCTATCTGTGCCTTCACCCCACCCCCGAGGCTCTCCCCCCCCACGAGGGCTATCTGTGCCTTCACCCCACCCCCACGAGGGCTATCTGTGCCTTCACCCCACCCCCACGAGGGCTATCTGTGCCTTCACCCCACCCCCACGAGGGCTATCTGTGCCTTCACCCCCACCCCCACGAGGGCTATCTGTGCCTTCACCCCACCCCCAACGAGGGCTATCTGTGCCTTCACCCCACCCCCACGAGGGCTATCTGTGCCTTCACCCCACCCCCACGAGGGGCTATCTGTGCCTTCACCCCACCCCCACGAGGGCTATCTGTGCCTTCACCCCACCCCCACGAGGGCTATCTGTGCCTTCACCCCACCCCCCACGAGGGCTATCTGTGCCTTCACCCCACCCCCACGAGGGCTATCTGTGCCTTCACCCCCACCCCCCCACGAGGGCTATCTGTGCCTTCACCCCACCCCCACGAGGGCTATCTGTGCCTTCACCCCACCCCCACGAGGGCTATCTGTGCCTTCACCCCACCCCCCACGAGGCTTATCTGTGACTTCACCCCACCACCCACGAGCTAGGCTATCTGTGCTTCACCCCCACCGCCCACCGAGTGGCATATCGTTGCATTCACCCCATCCTCCCACGAGGGCTAACTGTGGCCTTCACACCCACCCCCCCGAGGGCTAACTGTGCCTTCATCCCCACCCCCACG
>JANJGN010004403.1:0-33645 GCA_026770705.1 Isurus oxyrinchus | reverse complement strand
AGAGTCAGTGATAGGGGAGAGTGTACATGGGGATGTGGGAGGGGATTAAATGGGTGGGTAGAGTCATTGATCGAGGAGAGTGTACATGGGGGTGTGGGAGGGGATTAAATGGGTGGGTAGAGTCAGTGTTATGGTAGAGTGTACATGGGGATGTGGGAGGGTAATTAAATGGGTGGGTAGAGTCAGTGATAGGGGAGTGTGT
The DNA here is from genome assembly GCA_026770705.1 of Isurus oxyrinchus. Lineage (NCBI taxonomy): Eukaryota > Metazoa > Chordata > Chondrichthyes > Lamniformes > Lamnidae > Isurus > Isurus oxyrinchus. The sequence goes on along the minus strand of JANJGN010004403.1, from coordinate 33,443 downwards.
ACATGGAAGTGTGGGAGGGGATTAAATGGGGTGGGTAGAGTCAGTGATAGGGGGAGAGTGTACATGGGGGTGTGGGCGGGGATTAAATGGGTGGGTAGAGTCAGTGATCGGGGGAGAGTGTACATGGGGGTGTGGGAGGGGATTAAATGGGTGGGTATATTCAGTGATAGGGGGAGAGTGTACATGGGGGTGTGGGAGAGGGATTAAATGGATGGTAGAGTCAGTGATAGGGGGAGAGTGTACATGGGGATGTGGGAGGGGATTAAATGGGTGGGTAGAGTCAGTGATAGGGGAGAGTGTACATGGGGGTGTGGGAGGGGGATTAAATGGGTGGGTAGAGTCAGTGATAGGGGAGGGTGTACATGGGGGTGTGGGAGGGGATTAAATGGGTGGGTAGAGTCAGTGATAGGGGAGAGTGTACATGGGGATGTGGGAGGGGATTAAATGGGTGGATAGAGTCAGTGATAGGGGAGAGTGTACATGCGGGTGTGGGAGGGGATTAAATGGGTGGGCAGAGTCAGTGAGAGGGGGAGAGCGTACATGGGGGTGTGGGAGGGGATTAAATGGGTGGGCAGAGTCAGTGAGAGGGGGAGAGCGTACATGGGGGTGTGGGAGGGGATTAAATGGGTGGGTAGAGTCAGTGATAGGGGGAGAGCGTACATGGGGGTGTGGGAGGGGATTAAATGGGTGGGCAGAGTCAGTGAGAGGGGGGAGAGCGTACATGGGGGTGTGGGAGGGGATTAAATGGGTGGGTAGAGTCAGTGATAGGGGGAGAGTGTCCATGGGGGTGTGGGAGGGGATTAAATGGGTGGGTAGAGTCAGTGATAGGGGAGAGTGTACATGGGGGTGTGGGAGGGGATTAAATGGGTGGGTAGAGTCAGTGATAGGGGGAGAGTGTACATGGGGATGTGGGAGTGGTTTAAATGGGTGGGTAGAGTCAGTGATAGGGGGAGAGTGTACATGGGGGTGGGGGTGGGGGTGGGGGAGGGGGATTAAATGAGTGGGTAGAGTCAGTGATAGGGGGGAGAGTGTACATGGGGATGTGGGAGGGGATTAAATGGGTGGGTAGAGTCAGTGATAGGGGGAGAGTGTACATGGGGCTGTGGGAGGGGATTAAATGGGTGGGGTAGAGTCAGTGATAGGGGGTGAGTGTACATGGGGGGTGTGGGAGGGGATTAAATGGGTGGGTAGAGTCAGTGATAGGGGGGTGAGTGTACATGGGGGTGTGGGAGGGGATTAAATGGGTGGGTAGAATCAGTGATAGGGGGGAGAGTGTACATGGGGGTGTGGGAGGGGATTAAATGGGTGGGTAGAGTCAGTGATAGGGGGAGAGTGTACATGGGGGTCTGGGAGGGGATTAAATGGGTGGGTAGATTCAGTGATAGGGGGAGAGTGTACATGGGGGTGTGGGACGGTATTAAATGGGTGGGTAGAGTCAGTGATAGGGGGAGTGTGTACATGGTGTGCGAGGGGATTAAATGGGTGGGTAGAGTCAGTGATAGGGGAGAGTGTACATGGGGGTGTGGGAGGGGATTAAATGGGTGGGTAGCGTCAGTGATAGGGGGAGAGTGTACATGGGGGGTGTGGGAGGGAATTAAATGGGTGGGTAGAGTCAGTGATAGGGGAGCGTGTACTTGGGGGTGTGGGAGGGTATTAAATGGGTGCGTAGAGTCAGTGATGTAGGAAGAGTGTACATGGGGTTGTGGGAGGGGATTAAATGGGTGGGTAGAGTCAGTGATAGGGGAGAGTGTACATGGGGGTGTGGGAGGGGGATTAAATGGGTGGGTAGAGTCAGTGATAGGGGAGAGTGTACATGGTGTGCGAGTGGATTAAATGGGTGAGTAGAGTCAGTGATAGGGGAGAGTGTACATGGGGGTGTGGGAGGGGATTATGTGGGTGGGTAGAGTCAGTGGTAGGGGGAGAGAGTACATGGGGATGTGGGAGGGGGATTCAAATGGATGGGTAGAGTCAGTGATAGGGGGAGAGTGTACATGGGGATGTGGGAGGGGATTAAATGGGTGGGTAGAGTCAGTGATAGGGGGAGAGTGTACATGGGGGTGTGGGAGGGGGGCAGTGTACATGGGGGTGTGGGAGGGGGACAGTGTACATGGGAGTGTGGGAGGGGGATTAAATGGGTGGGTAGAGTCAGTGATAGGGGAGAGTGTACATGGGGGTGTGGGAGGGGATTAAATGGGTGGGTAGAGTCAGTGATAGGGGGAGAGTGTACATGGGGGTGTGGGAGGGAATTAAATGGGTGGGTAGAGTCAGTGATAGGGGAGACTGTACATGGGGGTGTGGGAGAGTGTACATGGGGATGTGGGAGGGGATTAAATGGGTGGGTAGAGTCAGTGATAGGGGGAGAGTGTACATGGGGATGTGGGAGGGGATTAAATGTGTGGGTAGAGTCAGTGATAGGGGAGAGTGTACATGGGGGTTTGGGAGTGGGATTAAATGGGTGGGTAGAGTCAGTGATAGGGGAGGGATGTACATGGGGGTGTGGGAGGGGATTAAATGGGTGGGTAGAGTCAGTGATAGGGGGAGAGTGTACATGGGGATGTGGGAGGGGATTAAATGGGTGGATAGAGTCAGTGATAGGGGAGAGTGTACATGGGGATGTGGGAGGGGATTAAATGGGTGCGTAGAGTCAGTGATAGGGGGGAGAGTGTACATGGGGGTGTGGGAGGGGGATTAAATGGGTGGGTAGAGTCAGTGATAGGGGAGAGTGTACATGGGGGTGTGGGAGGGGATTAAAATGGGTGGGTAGAGTCAGTGATAGGGGGAGAGTGTACATGGGGGTCTGGGAGGGGATTAAATGGGTGGGTAGAGTCAGTGATGGGGGAGAGTGTACATGGGGGTGTGGGAGGGGATTAAATGGGTGGGTAGAGTCAGTGATAGGGGTAGAGTGTACATGGGGGTGTGGGAGGGGATTAAATGGGTGGGTAGAGTCAGTGATAGGGGGTAGAGTGTACATGGGGGTGTGGGAGGGGATTAAATGGGTGGGTAGATTCAGTGATAGGGGGGAGAGTGTACATGGGGGTGTGGGCGGGGATTAAATGGGGTGGGTAGAGTCAGTGATAGGGGGAGAGTGTACATGGGGGGTGTGGGAGGGGATTAAATGGGTGGGTAGAGTCAGTGATAGGGGAGAGTGTACATGGAAGTGTGGGAGGGGATTAAATGGGTGGGTGGAGTCAGTGATAGGGGGAGAGTGTACATGGGGGTGTGGGCGGGGATTAAATGGGTGGGTAGAGTCAGTGATAGGGGGAGAGTGTACATGGGGGTGTGGGAGGGGATTAAATGGGTGGGTAGAGTCAGTGATAGGGGAGAGTGTACATGGAAGTGTGGGAGGGGATTAAATGGGTGGGTGGAGTCAGTGATAGGGGAGAGTGTACATGGGGGTGTGGGAGGGGATTAAATGGGTGGGTAGTCAGTGATAGGGGGACAGTGTACATGGGGGTATGGGAGGGGGGACAGTGTACATGGGGGTGTGGGAGGGGGACAGTGTACATGGGCGTGTGGGAGGGGGACAGTGTACATGGGGGTGTGGGAGTGGGATTAAATGGGGTGGGTAGAGTCAGTGATAGGGGAGAGTGTACATGGGGATGTGGGAGGGGATTAAATGGGTGGGTAGAGTCATTGATCGAGGAGAGTGTACATGGGGGTGTGGGAGGGGATTAAATGGGTGGGTAGAGTCAGTGTTATGGTAGAGTGTACATGGGGATGTGGGAGGGTAATTAAATGGGTGGGTAGAGTCAGTGATAGGGGAGTGTGTACATGGAAGTGTGGGAGGGGATTAAATGGGTGGGGTAGAGTCAGTGATAGGGGGGGAGAGTGTACATGGGGGTGTGGGCGGGGATTAAATGGGTGGGTAGAGTCAGTGATCGGGGGGAGAGTGTACATGGGGGTGTGGGAGGGGATTAAATGGGTGGGTATATTCAGTGATAGGGGGAGAGTGTACATGGGGGTGTGGGGAGAGGGATTAAATGGATGGTAGAGTCAGTGATAGGGGGAGAGTGTACATGGGGGAATGTGGGAGGGGATTAAATGGGTGGGTAGAGTCAGTGATAGGGGAGAGTGTACATGGGGGTGTGGGAGGGGGATTAAATGGGTGGGTAGAGTCAGTGATAGGGGAGGGTGTACATGGGGGTGTGGGAGGGGATTAAATGGGTGGGTAGAGTCAGTGATAGGGGAGAGTGTACATGGGGATGTGGGAGGGGATTAAATGGGTGGATAGAGTCAGTGATAGGGGAGAGTGTACATGGGGATGTGGGAGGGGATTAAATGGGTGGGTAGAGTCAGTGATAGTGGGAGAGTGTACATGGGGGTGTGCAAGGGGATTAAATGGGTTGGTAGAGTCAGTGATAGGGGAGAGTGTACATGCGGGTGTGGGAGGGGATTAAATGGGTGGGCAGAGTCAGTGAGAGGGGGAGAGCGTACATGGGGGTGTGGAAGGGGATTAAATGGGTGGGCAGAGTCAGTGAGAGGGGGAGAGCGTACATGGGGGTGTGGGAGGGGATTAAATGGGTGGGTAGAGTCAGTGATAGGGGGAGAGCGTACATGGGGGTGTGGGAGGGGATTAAATGGGTGGGCAGAGTCAGTGAGAGGGGGAGAGCGTACATGGGGGTTTGGGAGGGGATTAAATGGGTGGGTAGAGTCAGTGATAGGGGGAGAGTGTCCATGGGGGTGTGGGAGGGGATTAAATGGGTGGGTAGAGTCAGTGATAGGGGAGAGTGTACATGGGGGTGTGGGAGGGGATTAAATGGGTGGGTAGAGTCAGTGATAGGGGGGAGAGTGTACATGGGGATGTGGGAGTGGATTAAATGGGTGGGTAGAGTCAGTGATAGGGGGGAGAGTGTACATGGGGGTGGGGGTGGGGGGTGGGGGAGGGGGATTAAATGAGTGGGTAGAGTCAGTGATAGGGGGAGAGTGTACATGGGGATGTGGGAGGGGATTAAATGGGTGGGTAGAGTCAGTGATAGGGGGGAGAGTGTACATGGGGGTGTGGGAGGGGATTAAATGGGTGGGTAGAGTCAGTGATAGGGGGTGAGTGTACATGGGGGTGTGGGAGGGGATTAAATGGGTGGGTAGAGTCAGTGATAGGGGGTGAGTGTACATGGGGGTGTGGGAGGGGATTAAATGGGTGGGTAGAATCAGTGATAGGGGGAGAGTGTACATGGGGGTGTGGGAGGGGATTAAATGGGTGGGTAGAGTCAGTGATAGGGGGAGAGTGTACATGGGGGTCTGGGAGGGGATTAAATGGGTGGGTAGATTCAGTGATAGGGGGAGAGTGTACATGGGGGTGTGGGACGGTATTAAATGGGTGGGTAGAGTCAGTGATAGGGGGAGTGTGTACATGATGTGCGAGGGGATTAAATGGGTGGGTAGAGTCAGTGATAGGGGAGAGTGTACATGGGGGTGTGGGAGGGGATTAAATGGGTGGGTAGCGTCAGTGATAGGGGGAGAGTGTACATGGGGGTGTGGGAGGGAATTAAATGGGTGGGTAGAGTCAGTGATAGGGGAGCGTGTACTTGGGGGTGTGGGAGGGTATTAAATGGGTGCGTAGAGTCAGTGATGTAGGAAGAGTGTACATGGGGGTGTGGGAGGGGATTAAATGGGTGGGTAGAGTCAGTGATAGGGGAGAGTGTACATGGGGGTGTGGGAGGGGGATTAAATGGGTGGGTAGAGTCAGTGATAGGGGAGAGTGTACATGGTGTGCGAGTGGATTAAATGGGTGAGTAGAGTCAGTGATAGGGGGAGAGTGTACATGGGGGTGTGGGAGGGGATTATGTGGGTGGGTAGAGTCAGTGGTAGGGGGAGAGAGTACATGGGGATGTGGGAGGGGGATTAAATGGATGGGTAGAGTCAGTGATAGGGGGAGAGTGTACATGGGGATGTGGGAGGGGATTAAATGGGTGGGTAGAGTCAGTGATAGGGGGAGAGTGTACATGGGGGTGTGGGAGGGGGGCAGTGTACATGGGGGTGTGGGAGGGGGACAGTGTACATGGGAGTGTGGGAGGGGGATTAAATGGGTGGGTAGAGTCAGTGATAGGGGAGAGTGTACATGGGGGTGTGGGAGGGGATTAAATGGGTGGGTAGAGTCAGTGATAGGGGAGAGTGTACATGGGGGTGTGGGAGGGAATTAAATGGGTGGGTAGAGTCAGTGATAGGGGAGACTGTACATGGGGGTGTGGGAGAGTGTACATGGGGATGTGGGAGGGGATTAAATGGGTGGGTAGAGTCAGTGATAGGGGGAGAGTGTACATGGGGATGTGGGAGGGGATTAAATGTGTGGGTAGAGTCAGTGATAGGGGAGAGTGTACATGGGGGTTTGGGAGTGGGATTAAATGGGTGGGTAGAGTCAGTGATAGGGGAGGGTGTACATGGGGGTGTGGGAGGGGATTAAATGGGTGGGTAGAGTCAGTGATAGGGGAGAGTGTACATGGGGATGTGGGAGGGGATTAAATGGGTGGATAGAGTCAGTGATAGGGGAGAGTGTACATGGGGATGTGGGAGGGGATTAAATGGGTGCGTAGAGTCAGTGATAGGGGGAGAGTGTACATGGGGGTGTGGGAGGGGATTAAATGGGTGGGTAGAGTCAGTGATAGGGGAGAGTGTACATGGGGGTGTGGGAGGGGATTAAATGGGTGGGTAGAGTCAGTGATAGGGGGAGAGTGTACATGGGGGTCTGGGAGGGGATTAAATGGGTGGGTAGAGTCAGTGATGGGGGAGAGTGTACATGGGGGTGTGGGAGGGGATTAAATGGGTGGGTAGAGTCAGTGATAGGGGTAGAGTGTACATGGGGGTGTGGGAGGGGATTAAATGGGTGGGTAGAGTCAGTGATAGGGGTAGAGTGTACATGGGGGTGTGGGAGGGGATTAAATGGGTGGGTAGATTCAGTGATAGGGGGAGAGTGTACATGGGGGTGTGGGCGGGGATTAAATGGGTGGGTAGAGTCAGTGATAGGGGGAGAGTGTACATGGGGGTGTGGGAGGGGATTAAATGGGTGGGTAGAGTCAGTGATAGGGGAGAGTGTACATGGAAGTGTGGGAGGGGATTAAATGGGTGGGTGGAGTCAGTGATAGGGGGAGAGTGTACATGGGGGTGTGGGCGGGGATTAAATGGGTGGGTAGAGTCAGTGATAGGGGGAGAGTGTACATGGGGGTGTGGGAGGGGATTAAATGGGTGGGTAGAGTCAGTGATAGGGGAGAGTGTACATGGAAGTGTGGGAGGGGATTAAATGGGTGGGTGGAGTCAGTGATAGGGGAGAGTGTACATGGGGGTGTGGGAGGGGATTAAATGGGTGGGTAGTCAGTGATAGGGGGACAGTGTACATGGGGGTGTGGGAGGGGGACAGTGTACATGGGGGTGTGGGAGGGGGACAGTGTACATGGGCGTGTGGGAGGGGGACAGTGTACATGGGGGTGTGGGAGTGGGATTAAATGGGTGGGTAGAGTCAGTGATAGGGGAGAGTGTACATGGGGATGTGGGAGGGGATTAAATGGGTGGGTAGAGTCATTGATCGAGGAGAGTGTACATGGGGGTGTGGGAGGGGATTAAATGGGTGGGTAGAGTCAGTGTTATGGTAGAGTGTACATGGGGATGTGGGAGGGTAATTAAATGGGTGGGTAGAGTCAGTGATAGGGGAGTGTGTACATGGAAGTGTGGGAGGGGATTAAATGGGTGGGTAGAGTCAGTGATAGGGGGAGAGTGTACATGGGGGTGTGGGCGGGGATTAAATGGGTGGGTAGAGTCAGTGATCGGGGGAGAGTGTACATGGGGGTGTGGGAGGGGATTAAATGGGTGGGTATATTCAGTGATAGGGGGAGAGTGTACATGGGGGTGTGGGAGAGGGATTAAATGGATGGTAGAGTCAGTGATAGGGGGAGAGTGTACATGGGGATGTGGGAGGGGATTAAATGGGTGGGTAGAGTCAGTGATAGGGGAGAGTGTACATGGGGGTGTGGGAGGGGGATTAAATGGGTGGGTAGAGTCAGTGATAGGGGAGGGTGTACATGGGGGTGTGGGAGGGGATTAAATGGGTGGGTAGAGTCAGTGATAGGGGGAGAGTGTACATGGGGATGTGGGAGGGGATTAAATGGGTGGATAGAGTCAGTGATAGGGGAGAGTGTACATGGGGATGTGGGAGGGGATTAAATGGGTGGGTAGAGTCAGTGATAGTGGGAGAGTGTACATGGGGGTGTGCAAGGGGATTAAATGGGTTGGTAGAGTCAGTGATAGGGGAGAGTGTACATGCGGGTGTGGGAGGGGATTAAATGGGTGGGCAGAGTCAGTGAGAGGGGGAGAGCGTACATGGGGGTGTGGGAGGGGATTAAATGGGTGGGCAGAGTCAGTGAGAGGGGGAGAGCGTACATGGGGGTGTGGGAGGGGATTAAATGGGTGGGTAGAGTCAGTGATAGGGGGAGAGCGTACATGGGGGTGTGGGAGGGGATTAAATGGGTGGGCAGAGTCAGTGAGAGGGGGAGAGCGTACATGGGGGTGTGGGAGGGGATTAAATGGGTGGGTAGAGTCAGTGATAGGGGGAGAGTGTCCATGGGGGTGTGGGAGTGGATTAAATGGGTGGGTAGAGTCAGTGATAGGGGAGAGTGTACATGGGGGTGTGGGAGGGGATTAAATGGGTGGGTAGAGTCAGTGATAGGGGGAGAGTGTACATGGGGATGTGGGAGTGGATTAAATGGGTGGGTAGAGTCAGTGATAGGGGGAGAGTGTACATGGGGGTGGGGGTGGGGGTGGGGGAGGGGGATTAAATGAGTGGGTAGAGTCAGTGATAGGGGGAGAGTGTACATGGGGATGTGGGAGGGGATTAAATGGGTGGGTAGAGTCAGTGATAGGGGGAGAGTGTACATGGGGGTGTGGGAGGGGATTAAATGGGTGGGTAGAGTCAGTGATAGGGGGTGAGTGTACATGGGGGTGTGGGAGGGGATTAAATGGGTGGGTAGAGTCAGTGATAGGGGGTGAGTGTACATGGGGGTGTGGGAGGGGATTAAATGGGTGGGTAGAATCAGTGATAGGGGGAGAGTGTACATGGGGGTGTGGGAGGGGATTAAATGGGTGGGTAGAGTCAGTGATAGGGGGAGAGTGTACATGGGGGTCTGGGAGGGGATTAAATGGGTGGGTAGATTCAGTGATATGGGGAGAGTGTACATGGGGGTGTGGGACGGTATTAAATGGGTGGGTAGAGTCAGTGATAGGGGGAGTGTGTACATGGTGTGCGAGGGGATTAAATGGGTGGGTAGAGTCAGTGATAGGGGAGAGTGTACATGGGGGTGTGGGAGGAGATTAAATGGGTGGGTAGCGTCAGTGATAGGGGGAGAGTGTACATGGGGGTGTGGGAGGGAATTAAATGGGTGGGTAGAGTCAGTGATAGGGGAGACTGTACATGGGGGTGTGGGAGAGTGTACATGGGGATGTGGGAGGGGATTAAATGGGTGGGTAGAGTCAGTGATAGGGGGAGAGTGTACATGGGGATGTGGGAGGGGATTAAATGTGTGGGTAGAGTCAGTGATAGGGGAGAGTGTACATGGGGGTTTGGGAGTGGGATTAAATGGGTGGGTAGAGTCAGTGATAGGGGAGGGTGTACATGGGGGTGTGGGAGGGGATTAAATGGGTGGGTAGAGTCAGTGATAGGGGAGAGTGTACATGGGGATGTGGGAGGGGATTAAATGGGTGGATAGAGTCAGTGATAGGGGAGAGTGTACATGGGGATGTGGGAGGGGATTAAATGGGTGCGTAGAGTCAGTGATAGGGGGAGAGTGTACATGGGGGTGTGGGAGGGGATTAAATGGGTGGGTAGAGTCAGTGATAGGGGAGAGTGTACATGGGGGTGTGGGAGGGGATTAAATGGGTGGGTAGAGTCAGTGATAGGGGGAGAGTGTACATGGGGGTCTGGGAGGGGATTAAATGGGTGGGTAGAGTCAGTGATGGGGGAGAGTGTACATGGGGGTGTGGGAGGGGATTAAATGGGTGGGTAGAGTCAGTGATAGGGGTAGAGTGTACATGGGGGTGTGGGAGGGGATTAAATGGGTGGGTAGAGTCAGTGATAGGGGTAGAGTGTACATGGGGGTGTGGGAGGGGATTAAATGGGTGGGTAGATTCAGTGATAGGGGGAGAGTGTACATGGGGGTGTGGGCGGGGATTAAATGGGTGGGTAGAGTCAGTGATAGGGGGAGAGTGTACATGGGGGTGTGGGAGGGGATTAAATGGGTGGGTAGAGTCAGTGATAGGGGAGAGTGTACATGGAAGTGTGGGAGGGGATTAAATGGGTGGGTGGAGTCAGTGATAGGGGGAGAGTGTACATGGGGGTGTGGGAGGGGATTAAATGGGTGGGTAGAGTCAGTGATAGGGGAGAGTGTACATGGAAGTGTGGGAGGGGATTAAATGGGTGGGTGGAGTCAGTGATAGGGGAGAGTGTACATGGGGGTGTGGGAGGGGATTAAATGGGTGGGTAGTCAGTGATAGGGGGACAGTGTACATGGGGGTGTGGGAGGGGGACAGTGTACATGGGGGTGTGGGAGGGGGACAGTGTACATGGGCGTGTGGGAGGGGGACAGTGTACATGGGGGTGTGGGAGTGGGATTAAATGGGTGGGTAGAGTCAGTGATAGGGGAGAGTGTACATGGGGATGTGGGAGGGGATTAAATGGGTGGGTAGAGTCATTGATCGAGGAGAGTGTACATGGGGGTGTGGGAGGGGATTAAATGGGTGGGTAGAGTCAGTGTTATGGTAGAGTGTACATGGGGATGTGGGAGGGTAATTAAATGGGTGGGTAGAGTCAGTGATAGGGGAGTGTGTACATGGAAGTGTGGGAGGGGATTAAATGGGTGGGTAGAGTCAGTGATAGGGGGAGAGTGTACATGGGGGTGTGGGCGGGGATTAAATGGGTGGGTAGAGTCAGTGATCGGGGGAGAGTGTACATGGGGGTGTGGGAGGGGATTAAATGGGTGGGTATATTCAGTGATAGGGGGAGAGTGTACATGGGGGTGTGGGAGAGGGATTAAATGGATGGTAGAGTCAGTGATAGGGGGAGAGTGTACATGGGGATGTGGGAGGGGATTAAATGGGTGGGTAGAGTCAGTGATAGGGGAGAGTGTACATGGGGGTGTGGGAGGGGGATTAAATGGGTGGGTAGAGTCAGTGATAGGGGAGGGTGTACATGGGGGTGTGGGAGGGGATTAAATGGGTGGGTAGAGTCAGTGATAGGGGAGAGTGTACATGGGGATGTGGGAGGGGATTAAATGGGTGGATAGAGTCAGTGATAGGGGAGAGTGTACATGGGGATGTGGGAGGGGATTAAATGGGTGGGTAGAGTCAGTGATAGTGGGAGAGTGTACATGGGGGTGTGCAAGGGGATTAAATGGGTTGGTAGAGTCAGTGATAGGGGAGAGTGTACATGCGGGTGTGGGAGGGGATTAAATGGGTGGGCAGAGTCAGTGAGAGGGGGAGAGCGTACATGGGGGTGTGGAAGGGGATTAAATGGGTGGGCAGAGTCAGTGAGAGGGGGAGAGCGTACATGGGGGTGTGGGAGGGGATTAAATGGGTGGGTAGAGTCAGTGATAGGGGGAGAGCGTACATGGGGGTGTGGGAGGGGATTAAATGGGTGGGCAGAGTCAGTGAGAGGGGGAGAGCGTACATGGGGGTTTGGGAGGGGATTAAATGGGTGGGTAGAGTCAGTGATAGGGGGAGAGTGTCCATGGGGGTGTGGGAGGGGATTAAATGGGTGGGTAGAGTCAGTGATAGGGGAGAGTGTACATGGGGGTGTGGGAGGGGATTAAATGGGTGGGTAGAGTCAGTGATAGGGGGAGAGTGTACATGGGGATGTGGGAGTGGATTAAATGGGTGGGTAGAGTCAGTGATAGGGGGAGAGTGTACATGGGGGTGGGGGTGGGGGTGGGGGAGGGGGATTAAATGAGTGGGTAGAGTCAGTGATAGGGGGAGAGTGTACATGGGGATGTGGGAGGGGATTAAATGGGTGGGTAGAGTCAGTGATAGGGGGAGAGTGTACATGGGGGTGTGGGAGGGGATTAAATGGGTGGGTAGAGTCAGTGATAGGGGGGTGAGTGTACATGGGGGTGTGGGAGGGGATTAAATGGGTGGGTAGAGTCAGTGATAGGGGGTGAGTGTACATGGGGGTGTGGGAGGGGATTAAATGGGTGGGTAGAATCAGTGATAGGGGGAGAGTGTACATGGGGGTGTGGGAGGGGATTAAATGGGTGGGTAGAGTCAGTGATAGGGGGAGAGTGTACATGGGGGTCTGGGAGGGGATTAAATGGGTGGGTAGATTCAGTGATAGGGGGAGAGTGTACATGGGGGTGTGGGACGGTATTAAATGGGTGGGTAGAGTCAGTGATAGGGGGAGTGTGTACATGGTGTGCGAGGGGATTAAATGGGTGGGTAGAGTCAGTGATAGGGGAGAGTGTACATGGGGGTGTGGGAGGGGATTAAATGGGTGGGTAGCGTCAGTGATAGGGGGAGAGTGTACATGGGGGTGTGGGAGGGAATTAAATGGGTGGGTAGAGTCAGTGATAGGGGAGCGTGTACTTGGGGGTGTGGGAGGGTATTAAATGGGTGCGTAGAGTCAGTGATGTAGGAAGAGTGTACATGGGGGTGTGGGAGGGGATTAAATGGGTGGGTAGAGTCAGTGATAGGGGAGAGTGTACATGGGGGTGTGGGAGGGGGATTAAATGGGTGGGTAGAGTCAGTGATAGGGGAGAGTGTACATGGTGTGCGAGTGGATTAAATGGGTGAGTAGAGTCAGTGATAGGGGGAGAGTGTACATGGGGGTGTGGGAGGGGATTATGTGGGTGGGTAGAGTCAGTGGTAGGGGGAGAGAGTACATGGGGATGTGGGAGGGGGATTAAATGGATGGGTAGAGTCAGTGATAGGGGGAGAGTGTACATGGGGATGTGGGAGGGGATTAAATGGGTGGGTAGAGTCAGTGATAGGGGGAGAGTGTACATGGGGGTGTGGGAGGGGGGCAGTGTACATGGGGGTGTGGGAGGGGGACAGTGTACATGGGAGTGTGGGAGGGGGATTAAATGGGTGGGTAGAGTCAGTGATAGGGGAGAGTGTACATGGGGGTGTGGGAGGGGATTAAATGGGTGGGTAGAGTCAGTGATAGGGGAGAGTGTACATGGGGGTGTGGGAGGGAATTAAATGGGTGGGTAGAGTCAGTGATAGGGGAGACTGTACATGGGGGTGTGGGAGAGTGTACATGGGGATGTGGGAGGGGATTAAATGGGTGGGTAGAGTCAGTGATAGGGGGAGAGTGTACATGGGGATGTGGGAGGGGATTAAATGTGTGGGTAGAGTCAGTGATAGGGGAGAGTGTACATGGGGGTTTGGGAGTGGGATTAAATGGGTGGGTAGAGTCAGTGATAGGGGAGGGTGTACATGGGGGTGTGGGAGGGGATTAAATGGGTGGGTAGAGTCAGTGATAGGGGAGAGTGTACATGGGGATGTGGGAGGGGATTAAATGGGTGGATAGAGTCAGTGATAGGGGAGAGTGTACATGGGGATGTGGGAGGGGATTAAATGGGTGCGTAGAGTCAGTGATAGGGGGAGAGTGTACATGGGGGTGTGGGAGGGGATTAAATGGGTGGGTAGAGTCAGTGATAGGGGAGAGTGTACATGGGGGTGTGGGAGGGGATTAAATGGGTGGGTAGAGTCAGTGATAGGGGGAGAGTGTACATGGGGGTCTGGGAGGGGATTAAATGGGTGGGTAGAGTCAGTGATGGGGGAGAGTGTACATGGGGGTGTGGGAGGGGATTAAATGGGTGGGTAGAGTCAGTGATAGGGGTAGAGTGTACATGGGGGTGTGGGAGGGGATTAAATGGGTGGGTAGAGTCAGTGATAGGGGTAGAGTGTACATGGGGGTGTGGGAGGGGATTAAATGGGTGGGTAGATTCAGTGATAGGGGGAGAGTGTACATGGGGGTGTGGGCGGGGATTAAATGGGTGGGTAGAGTCAGTGATAGGGGGAGAGTGTACATGGGGGTGTGGGAGGGGATTAAATGGGTGGGTAGAGTCAGTGATAGGGGAGAGTGTACATGGAAGTGTGGGAGGGGATTAAATGGGTGGGTGGAGTCAGTGATAGGGGGAGAGTGTACAGGGGGGTGTGGGCGGGGATTAAATGGGTGGGTAGAGTCAGTGATAGGGGGAGAGTGTACATGGGGGTGTGGGAGGGGATTAAATGGGTGGGTAGAGTCAGTGATAGGGGAGAGTGTACATGGAAGTGTGGGAGGGGATTAAATGGGTGGGTGGAGTCAGTGATAGGGGAGAGTGTACATGGGGGTGTGGGAGGGGATTAAATGGGTGGGTAGTCAGTGATAGGGGGACAGTGTACATGGGGGTGTGGGAGGGGGACAGTGTACATGGGGGTGTGGGAGGGGGACAGTGTACATGGGCGTGTGGGAGGGGGACAGTGTACATGGGGGTGTGGGAGTGGGATTAAATGGGTGGGTAGAGTCAGTGATAGGGGAGAGTGTACATGGGGATGTGGGAGGGGATTAAATGGGTGGGTAGAGTCATTGATCGAGGAGAGTGTACATGGGGGTGTGGGAGGGGATTAAATGGGTGGGTAGAGTCAGTGTTATGGTAGAGTGTACATGGGGATGTGGGAGGGTAATTAAATGGGTGGGTAGAGTCAGTGATAGGGGAGTGTGTACATGGAAGTGTGGGAGGGGATTAAATGGGTGGGTAGAGTCAGTGATAGGGGGAGAGTGTACATGGGGGTGTGGGCGGGGATTAAATGGGTGGGTAGAGTCAGTGATCGGGGGAGAGTGTACATGGGGGTGTGGGAGGGGATTAAATGGGTGGGTATATTCAGTGATAGGGGGAGAGTGTACATGGGGGTGTGGGAGAGGGATTAAATGGATGGTAGAGTCAGTGATAGGGGGAGAGTGTACATGGGGATGTGGGAGGGGATTAAATGGGTGGGTAGAGTCAGTGATAGGGGAGAGTGTACATGGGGGTGTGGGAGGGGGATTAAATGGGTGGGTAGAGTCAGTGATAGGGGAGGGTGTACATGGGGGTGTGGGAGGGGATTAAATGGGTGGGTAGAGTCAGTGATAGGGGAGAGTGTACATGGGGATGTGGGAGGGGATTAAATGGGTGGATAGAGTCAGTGATAGGGGAGAGTGTACATGGGGATGTGGGAGGGGATTAAATGGGTGGGTAGAGTCAGTGATAGTGGGAGAGTGTACATGGGGGTGTGCAAGGGGATTAAATGGGTTGGTAGAGTCAGTGATAGGGGAGAGTGTACATGCGGGTGTGGGAGGGGATTAAATGGGTGGGCAGAGTCAGTGAGAGGGGGAGAGCGTACATGGGGGTGTGGGAGGGGATTAAATGGGTGGGCAGAGTCAGTGAGAGGGGGAGAGCGTACATGGGGGTGTGGGAGGGGATTAAATGGGTGGGTAGAGTCAGTGATAGGGGGAGAGCGTACATGGGGGTGTGGGAGGGGATTAAATGGGTGGGCAGAGTCAGTGAGAGGGGGGAGAGCGTACATGGGGGTGTGGGAGGGGATTAAATGGGTGGGTAGAGTCAGTGATAGGGGGAGAGTGTCCATGGGGGTGTGGGAGTGGATTAAATGGGTGGGTAGAGTCAGTGATAGGGGAGAGTGTACATGGGGGTGTGGGAGGGGATTAAATGGGTGGGTAGAGTCAGTGATAGGGGGAGAGTGTACATGGGGATGTGGGAGTGGATTAAATGGGTGGGTAGAGTCAGTGATAGGGGGAGAGTGTACATGGGGGTGGGGGTGGGGGTGGGGGAGGGGGATTAAATGAGTGGGTAGAGTCAGTGATAGGGGGAGAGTGTACATGGGGATGTGGGAGGGGATTAAATGGGTGGGTAGAGTCAGTGATAGGGGGAGAGTGTACATGGGGGTGTGGGAGGGGATTAAATGGGTGGGTAGAGTCAGTGATAGGGGGTGAGTGTACATGGGGGTGTGGGAGGGGATTAAATGGGTGGGTAGAGTCAGTGATAGGGGGTGAGTGTACATGGGGGTGTGGGAGGGGATTAAATGGGTGGGTAGAATCAGTGATAGGGGGAGAGTGTACATGGGGGTGTGGGAGGGGATTAAATGGGTGGGTAGAGTCAGTGATAGGGGGAGAGTGTACATGGGGGTCTGGGAGGGGATTAAATGGGTGGGTAGATTCAGTGATAGGGGGAGAGTGTACATGGGGGTGTGGGACGGTATTAAATGGGTGGGTAGAGTCAGTGATAGGGGGAGTGTGTACATGGTGTGCGAGGGGATTAAATGGGTGGGTAGAGTCAGTGATAGGGGAGAGTGTACATGGGGGTGTGGGAGGGGATTAAATGGGTGGGTAGCGTCAGTGATAGGGGGAGAGTGTACATGGGGGTGTGGGAGGGAATTAAATGGGTGGGTAGAGTCAGTGATAGGGGAGCGTGTACTTGGGGGTGTGGGAGGGTATTAAATGGGTGCGTAGAGTCAGTGATGTAGGAAGAGTGTACATGGGGGTGTGGGAGGGGATTAAATGGGTGGGTAGAGTCAGTGATAGGGGAGAGTGTACATGGGGGTGTGGGAGGGGGATTAAATGGGTGGGTAGAGTCAGTGATAGGGGAGAGTGTACATGGTGTGCGAGTGGATTAAATGGGTGAGTAGAGTCAGTGATAGGGGGAGAGTGTACATGGGGGTGTGGGAGGGGATTATGTGGGTGGGTAGAGTCAGTGGTAGGGGGAGAGAGTACATGGGGATGTGGGAGGGGGATTAAATGGATGGGTAGAGTCAGTGATAGGGGGAGAGTGTACATGGGGATGTGGGAGGGGATTAAATGGGTGGGTAGAGTCAGTGATAGGGGGAGAGTGTACATGGGGGTGTGGGAGGGGGGCAGTGTACATGGGGGTGTGGGAGGGGGACAGTGTACATGGAAGTGTGGGAGGGGGATTAAATGGGTGGGTAGAGTCAGTGATAGGGGAGAGTGTACATGGGGGTGTGGGAGGGGATTAAATGGGTGGGTAGAGTCAGTGATAGGGGAGAGTGTACATGGGGGTGTGGGAGGGAATTAAATGGGTGGGTAGAGTCAGTGATAGGGGAGACTGTACATGGGGGTGTGGGAGAGTGTACATGGGGATGTGGGAGGGGATTAAATGGGTGGGTAGAGTCAGTGATAGGGGGAGAGTGTACATGGGGATGTGGGAGGGGATTAAATGTGTGGGTAGAGTCAGTGATAGGGGAGAGTGTACATGGGGGTTTGGGAGTGGGATTAAATGGGTGGGTAGAGTCAGTGATAGGGGAGGGTGTACATGGGGGTGTGGGAGGGGATTAAATGGGTGGGTAGAGTCAGTGATAGGGGAGAGTGTACATGGGGATGTGGGAGGGGATTAAATGGGTGGATAGAGTCAGTGATAGGGGAGAGTGTACATGGGGATGTGGGAGGGGATTAAATGGGTGCGTAGAGTCAGTGATAGGGGGAGAGTGTACATGGGGGTGTGGGAGGGGATTAAATGGGTGGGTAGAGTCAGTGATAGGGGAGAGTGTACATGGGGGTGTGGGAGGGGATTAAATGGGTGGGTAGAGTCAGTGATAGGGGGAGAGTGTACATGGGGGTCTGGGAGGGGATTAAATGGGTGGGTAGAGTCAGTGATGGGGGAGAATGTACATGGGGGTGTGGGAGGGGATTAAATGGGTGGGTAGAGTCAGTGATAGGGGTAGAGTGTACATGGGGGTGTGGGAGGGGATTAAATGGGTGGGTAGAGTCAGTGATAGGGGTAGAGTGTACATGGGGGTGTGGGAGGGGATTAAATGGGTGGGTAGATTCAGTGATAGGGGGAGAGTGTACATGGGGGTGTGGGCGGGGATTAAATGGGTGGGTAGAGTCAGTGATAGGGGGAGAGTGTACATGGGGGTGTGGGAGGGGATTAAATGGGTGGGTAGAGTCAGTGATAGGGGAGAGTGTACATGGAAGTGTGGGAGGGGATTAAATGGGTGGGTGGAGTCAGTGATAGGGGGAGAGTGTACATGGGGGTGTGGGCGGGGATTAAATGGGTGGGTAGAGTCAGTGATAGGGGGAGAGTGTACATGGGGGTGTGGGAGGGGATTAAATGGGTGGGTAGAGTCAGTGATAGGGGAGAGTATACATGGGGATGTGGGAGGGTGATTAAATGGGTGGGTAGAGTCAGTGATAGGGGGAGAGTGTATATGGGGGTGTGGGAGGGGATTAAATGGGTGGGTATATTCAGTGATAGGGGGAGAGTGTACATGGGGGTGTGGGAGAGGGATTAAATGGATGGTAGAGTCAGTGATAGGGGGAGAGTGTACATGGGGATGTGGGAGGGGATTAAATGGGTGGGTAGAGTCAGTGATAGGGGGAGAATGTACATGGGGGTGGGGGTGGGGGAGGGGGATTAAATGGGTGGGTAGAGTCAGTGATTGGGGGAGAGTGTACATGGGGATGTGGGAGGGGGATTAAATGGGTGGGTAGAGTCAGTGATAGGGGGGAGAGTGTACATGGGGGTGTGGGAGGGAATTAAATGGGTGGGTAGAGTCAGTGATAGGGGAAACTGTACATGGGGGTGTGGGAGAGTGTACATGGGGATGTGGGAGGGGATTAAATGGGTGGGGTCGAGTCAGTGATAGGGGGAGAGTGTACATGGGGAATGTGGGAGGGGATTAAATGGGTGGGTAGAGTCAGTGATAGGCGGTGAGTGTACATGGGGGTGTGGGAGGGGGATTAAATGGGTGGGTAGAATCACTGATAGGGGGAGAGTGTACATTGGGGTGTGGGAGGGGATTAAATGGGTGGGTAGAGTCAGTGATAGGGGGAGAGTGTACATGGGGGTCTGGGAGGGGATTAAATGGGTGGGTAGAGTCAGTGATAGGGGGAGAGTGTACATGGGGGTGTGGGAGGGGATTAAATGGGTGGGTAGAGTCAGTGATAGGGGGAGTGTGTACATGGTGTGCGAGGGGATTAAATGGGTGGGTAGAGTCAGTGATAGGGGAGAGTGTACATGGGGGTGTGGGAGGGGATTAAATGGGTGGGTAGCGTCAGTGATAGGGGGAGAGTGTACATGGGGGTGTGGGAGGGAATTAAATGGGTGGGTAGAGTCAGTGATAGGGGAGAGTGTACATGGGGGTGTGGGAGGGTATTAAATGGGTGCGTAGAGTCAGTGATGTAGGAAGAGTGTACATGGGGGTGTGGGAGGGGATTAAATGGGTGGGTAGAGTCAGTGATAGGGGAGAGTGTACATGGGGGTGTGGGAGGGGGATTAAATGGGTGGGTAGAGTCAGTGATCGGGGAGAGTGTGCATGGTGTGCGAGGGGATTAAATGGGTGGGTAGAGTCAGTGATAGGGGGAGAGTGTACATGGGGGTGTGGGAGGGGATTAAGTGGGTGGGTAGAGTCAGTGATAGGGGGAGAGAGTACATGGGGATGTGGGAGGGGGATTAAATGGATGGGTAGAGTCAGTGATAGGGGGAGAGTGTACATGGGGATGTGGGAGGGGATTAAATGGGTGGGTAGAGTCAGTGATAGGGGGACAGTGTACATGGGGGTGTGGGAGGGGGACAGTGTACATGGGGGCGTGGGAGGGGGACAGTGTACATGGGGGTGTGGGAGGGGATTAAATGGGTGGGTAGAGTCAGTGATAGGGGAGAGTGTACATGGGGGTGTGGGAGCGGATTAAATGGGTGGGTAGTCAGTGATAGGGGGACAGTGTACATGGGGGTGTGGGAGGGGGACAGTGTACATGGGGGTGTGGGAGGGGGACAGTGTACATGGGCGTGTGGGAGGGGGACAGTGTACATGGGGGTGTGGGAGGGGGATTAAATGGGTGGGTAGAGTCAGTGATAGGGGAGAGTGTACATGGGGATGTGGGAGGGGATTAAATGGGTGGGTAGAGTCAGTGATCGAGGAGAGTGTACAGGGGGGTGTGGGAGGGGATTAAATGGGTGGGTAGAGTCAGTGTTATGGTAGAGTGTACATGGGGATGTGGGAGGGTAATTAAATGGGTCGGTAGAGTCAGTGATAGGGGAGTGTGTACATGGAAGTGTGGGAGGGGATTAAATGGGTGGGTAGAGTCAGTGATAGGGGGAGAGTGTACATGGGGGTGTGGGCGGGGATTAAATGGGTGGGTAGAGTCAGTGATCGGGGGAGAGTGTACATGGGGGTGTGGGAGGGGATTAAATGGGTGGGTATATTCAGTGATAGGGGGAGAGTGTACATGGGGGTGTGGGAGAGGGATTAAATGGATGGTAGAGTCAGTGATAGGGGGAGAGTGTACATGGGGATGTGGGAGGGGATTAAATGGGTGGGTAGAGTCAGTGATAGGGGAGAGTGTACATGGGGGTGTGGGAGGGGGATTAAATGGGTGGGTAGAGTCAGTGATAGGGGAGGGTGTACATGGGGGTGTGGGAGGGGATTAAATGGGTGGTTAGAGTCAGTGATAGGGGAGAGTGTACATGGGGATGTGGGAGGGGATTAAATGGGTGGATAGAGTCAGTGATAGGGGAGAGTGTACATGGGGATGTGGGAGGGGATTAAATGGGTGGGTAGAGTCAGTGATAGTGGGAGAGTGTACATGGGGTTGTGGAAGGGGATTAAATGGGTGGGTAGAGTCAGTGATGGGGAGAGTGTACATGCGGGTGTGGGAGGGGATTAAATGGGTGGGCAGAGTCAGTGAGAGGGGGAGAGCGTACATGGGGGTGTGGGAGGGGATTAAATGGGTGGTAGAGTCTGTGATAGGGGGAGAGTGTACATGGGGGTGTGGGAGGGGATTAAATGGGTGGGTAGAGTCAGTGATAGGGGGAGACTGTCCATGGGGGTGTGGGAGGGGATTAAATGGGTGGGTAGAATCAGTGATAGGGGAGAGTGTACATGGGGGTGTGGGAGGGGATTAAATGGGTGGGTAGAGTCAGTGATAGGGGGAGAGTGTACATGGGGATGTGGGAGTGGATTAAATGGGTGGGTAGAGTCAGTGATAGGGGGAGAGTGTACATGGGGGTGGGGGTGGGGGAGGGGGATTAAATGGGTGGGTAGAGTCAGTGATAGGGGGAGAGTGTACATGGGGATGTGGGAGGGGATTAAATGGGTGGGTAGAGTCAGTGATAGGGGGAGAGTGTACATGGGGGTGTGGGAGGGGATTAAATGGGTGGGTAGAGTCAGTGATAGGGGGTGAGTGTACATGGGGGTGTGGGAGGGGATTAAATGGGTGGGTAGAATCAGTGATAGGGGGAGAGTGTACATGGGGGTGTGGGAGGGGATTAAATGGGTGGGTAGAGTCAGTGATAGGGGAGAGTGTACATGGGGGTGTGGGAGGGGATTAAATGGGTGGGTAGAGTCAGTGATAGGGGGAGAGTGTACATGGGGGTCTGGGAGGGGATAAAATGGGTGGGTAGAGTCAGTGATAGGGGGAGAGTGTACATGGGGGTGTGGGAGGGGATTAAATGGGTGGGTAGAGTCAGTGATAGGGGGAGTGTGTACATGGTGTGCGAGGGGATTAAATGGGTGGGTAGAGTCAGTGATAGGGCAGAGTGTACATCGGGGTGTGGGAGGGGATTAAATGGGTGGGTAGAGTCAGTGATAGGGGGAGAGTGTACATGTGGGTGTGGGAGGGAATTAAATGGGTGGGTAGAGTCAGTGATAGGGGAGAGTGTACATGGGGATGTGGGAGGGGATTAAATGGGTGGATAGAGTCAGTGATAGGGGAGAGTGTACATGGGGATGTGGGAGGGGATTAAATGGGTGGGTAGAGTCAGTGATA
Organism: Isurus oxyrinchus; assembly: GCA_026770705.1. Lineage (NCBI taxonomy): Eukaryota > Metazoa > Chordata > Chondrichthyes > Lamniformes > Lamnidae > Isurus > Isurus oxyrinchus. The sequence goes on along the minus strand of JANJGN010004403.1, from coordinate 11,716 downwards.
GTGGGAGAGTGTACATGGGGGTGTGGAAGGGGATTAAATGGGTGGGTAGAGTCAGTGATAGGGGAGAGTGTACATGCGGGTGTGGGAGGGGATTAAATGGGTGGGCAGAGTCAGTGAGAGGGGGAGAGCGTACATGGGGGTGTGGGAGGGGATTAAATGGGTGGTAGAGTCTGTGATAGGGGGAGAGTGTACATGGGGGTGTGGGAGGGGATTAAATGGGTGGGTAGAGTCAGTGATAGGGGGAGAGTGTCCATGGGGGTGTGGGAGGGGATTAAATGGGTGGGTAGAGTCAGTGATAGGGGAGAGTGTACATGGGGGTGTGGGAGGGGATTAAATGGGTGGGTAGAGTCAGTGATAGGGGGGGGAGAGTGTACATGGGGATGTGGGGAGTGGATTAAATGGGTGGGTAGAGTCAGTGATAGGGGGGAGAGTGTACATGGGGGTGGGGGGTGGGGGTGGGGGAGGGGGATATAAATGGGTGGGTAGAGTCAGTGATAGGGGGAGAGTTGTACATGGGGATGTGGGAGTGGATTAAATGGGTGGGTAGAGTCAGTGATAGGGGGAGAGTGTACATGGGGGTGTGGGAGGGGATTAAATGAGTGGGTAGAGTCAGTGATAGGGGGTGAGTGTACATGGGGGTGTGGGAGGGGATTAAATGGGGTGGGTAGAATCAGTGATAGGGGGAGAGTGTACATGGGGGGTGTGGGGAGGGGATTAAATGGGTGGGTAGAGTCAGTGATAGGGGAGAGTGTACATGGGGGTGTGGGAGGGGATTAAATGGGTGGGTAGAGTCAGTGATAGGGGGAGAGTGTACATGGGGGTCTGGGAGGGGATTAAATGGGTGGGTAGAGTCAGTGATAGGGGGAGAGAGTGTACATGGGGTTGTGGAAGGGGATTAAATGGGTGGGTAGAGTCAGTGATGGTCGGAGAGTGTACATGCGGGTGTGGGAGGGGATTAAATGGGTGGGCAGAGTCAGTGAGAGGGGGAGAGCGTACATGGGGGTGTGGGAGGGGATTAAATGGGTGGTAGAGTCTGTGATAGGGGGAGAGTGTACATGGGGGTGTGGGAGGGGATTAAATGGGTGGGGTAGAGTCAGTGATAGGGGGAGACTGTCCATGGGGGTGTGGGAGGGGATTAAATGGGTGGGTAGAGTCAGTGATAGGGGAGAGTGTACATGGGGGGTGTGGGAGGGGATTAAATGGGTGTGGGTAGAGTCAGTGATAGGGGGAGAGTGTACATGGGGATGTGGGAGTGGATTAAATGGGTGGGTAGAGTCAGTGATAGGGGGGAGAGTGTACATGGGGGTGGGGGGTGGGGGAGGGGGATTAAATGGGTGGGTAGAGTCAGTGATAGGGGGGAGAGTGTACATGGGGATGTGGGAGTGGATTAAATGGGTGGGTAGAGTCAGTGATAGGGGGAGAGTGTACATGGGGGTGTGGGGGAGGGGATTAAATGGGTGGGTAGAGTCAGTGATAGGGGGGTGAGTGTACATGGGGGTGTGGGAGGGGATTAAATGGGTGGTAGAATCAGTGATAGGGGGGAGAGTGTACATGGGGGTGTGGGAGGGGATTAAATGGGTGGGTAGAGTCAGTGATAGGGGAGAGTGTACATGGGGGTGTGGGAGGGGATTTAAATGGGTGGGTAGAGTCAGTGATAGGGGGGAGAGTGTACATGGGGGTCTGGGAGGGGATAAAATGGGTGGGTAGAGTCAGTGATAGGGGGGAGAGTGTACATGGGGGGTGTGGGAGGGGATTAAATGGGTGGGTAGAGTCAGTGATAGGGGGAGTGTGTACATGGTGTGCGAGGGGGATTAAATGGGTGGGTAGAGTCAGTGATAGGGCAGAGTGTACATGGGGGTGTGGGAGGGGATTAAATGGGTGGGTAGAGTCAGTGATAGGGGAGAGAGTGTACATGTGGGTGTGGGAGGGAATTAAATGGGTGGGGTAGAGTCAGTGATAGGGGAGAGTGTACATGGGGATGTGGGAGGGGATTAAATGGGTGGATAGGAGTCAGTGATAGGGGGAGAGTGTACATGGGGATGTGGGAGGGGATTAAATGGGTGGGTAGAGTCAGTGATAGTGGGAGAGTTGTACATGGGGGTGTGGAAGGGGATTAAATGGGTGGGTAGAGTCAGTGATAGGGGAGAGTGTACATGCGGGTGTGGGAGGGGATTAAATGGGTGGGCAGAGTCAGTGAGAGGGGGGAGAGCGTACATGGGGGTGTGGGAGGGGATTAAATGGGTGGTAGAGTCTGTGATAGGGGGAGAGTGTACATGGGGGTGTGGGAGGGGATTAAATGGGTGGGTAGAGTCAGTGATAGGGGGAGAGTGTACATGTGGGTGTGGGAGGGGAATTAAATGGGTGGGTAGAGTCAGTGATAGGGGGAGAGTGTACATGGGGATGTGGGAGGGGATTAAATGGGTGGGTAGAGTCAGTGATCGAGGAGAGTGTACAGGGGGGGTGTGGGAGGGGGATTAAATGGGTGGGTAGAGTCAGTGTTATGGTAGAGTGTACATGGGGATGTGGGAGGGTAATTAAATGGGGTCGGTAGAGTCAGTGATAGGGGAGTGTGTACATGGAAGTGTGGGAGGGGATTAAATGGGTGGGTAGAGTCAGTGATAGGGGGAGAGTGTACATGGGGGGTGTGGGCGGGGATTAAATGGGTGGGTAGAGTCAGTGATCGGGGGGAGAGTGTACATGGGGGTGTGGGAGGGGATTAAATGGGTGGGTATATTCAGTGATAGGGGGAGAGTGTACATGGGGGTGTGGGAGAGGGATTAAATGGATGGTAGAGTCAGTGATAGGGGGAGAGTGTACATGGGGATGTGGGAGGGGATTAAATGGGTGGGTAGAGTCAGTGATAGGGGAGAGTGTACATGGGGGTGTGGGAGGGGGATTAAATGGGTGGGTAGAGTCAGTGATAGGGGAGGGTGTACATGGGGGTGTGGGAGGGGATTAAATGGGTGGTTAGAGTCAGTGATAGGGGGAGAGTGTACATGGGGATGTGGGAGGGGATTAAATGGGGTGGATAGAGTCAGTGATAGGGGAGAGTGTACATGGGGATGTGGGAGGGGGATTAAATGGGTGGGTAGAGTCAGTGATAGTGGGAGAGTGTACATGGGGTTGTGGAAGGGGATTAAATGGGTGGGTAGAGTCAGTGATGGGGGAGAGTGTACATGCGGGTGTGGGAGGGGATTAAATGGGTGGGCAGAGTCAGTGAGAGGGGGGAGAGCGTACATGGGGGTGTGGGAGGGGATTAAATGGGTGGTAGAGTCTGTGATAGGGGGAGAGTGTACATGGGGGTGTGGGAGGGGATTAAATGGGTGGGTAGAGTCAGTGATAGGGGGAGACTGTCCATGGGGGTGTGGGAGGGGATTAAATGGGTGGGTAGAGTCAGTGATAGGGGGAGAGTGTACATGGGGGTGTGGGAGGGGATTAAATGGGTGGGTAGAGTCAGTGATAGGGGGAGAGTGTACATGGGGATGTGGGAGTGGATTAAATGGGTGGGTAGAGTCAGTGATAGGGGGAGAGTGTACATGGGGGTGGGGGTGGGGGGAGGGGGATTAAATGGGTGGGGTAGAGTCAGTGATAGGGGGAGAGTGTACATGGGGATGTGGGAGGGGATTAAATGGGTGGGTAGAGTCAGTGATAGGGGGAGAGAGTGTACATGGGGGTGTGGGGAGGGGGATTAAATGGGTGGGTAGAGTCAGTGATAGGGGGTGAGTGTACATGGGGGGTGTGGGAGGGGATTAAATGGGTGGGTAGAATCAGTGATAGGGGGAGAGTGTACATGGGGGTGTGGGAGGGGATTAAATGGGTGGGTAGAGTCAGTGATAGGGGAGAGTGTATGGGGGTGTGGGAGGGGGATTAAATGGGGTGGGGTAGAGTCAGTGATAGGGGGGAGAGTGTACATGGGGGTCTGGGGAGGGGATAAAATGGGTGGGTAGAGTCAGTGATAGGGGGGAGAGTGTACATGGGGGTGTGGGAGGGGATTAAATGGGTGGGTAGAGTCAGTGATAGGGGGAGTGTGTACATGGTGTGCGAGGGGATTAAATGGGTGGGTAGAGTCAGTGATAGGGCAGAGTGTACATGGGGGTGTGGGAGGGGATTAAATGGGTGGGTAGAGTCAGTGATAGGGGGAGAGTGTACATGTGGGTGTGGGGAGGGAATTAAATGGGTGGGTAGAGTCAGTGATAGGGGAGAGTGTACATGGGGATGTGGGAGGGGATTAAATGGGTGGATAGAGTCAGTGATAGGGGAGAGTGTACATGGGGATGTGGGAGGGGATTAAATGGGTGGGTAGAGTCAGTGATAGTGGGAGAGTGTACATGGGGGTGTGGAAGGGGATTAAATGGGTGGGTAGAGTCAGTGATAGGGGAGAGTGTACATGCGGGTGTGGGAGGGGATTAAATGGTGTGGGCAGAGTCAGTGAGAGGGGGGAGAGCGTACATGGGGGTGTGGGAGGGGATTAAATGGGTGGGAGTCAGTGATAGGGGGAGAGTGTACATGTGGGTGTGGGAGGGAATTAAATGGGTGGGTAGAGTCAGTGATAGGGGAGAGTGTACATGGGGATGTGGGAGGGGATTAAATGGGTGGGTAGAGTCAGTGATCGAGGAGAGTGTACAGGGGGGTGTGGGAGGGGATTAAATGGGTGGGTAGAGTCAGTGTTATGGTAGAGTGTACATGGGGATGTGGGAGGGTAATTAAATGGGTCGGTAGAGTCAGTGATAGGGGAGTGTGTACATGGAAGTGTGGGAGGGGATTAAATGGGTGGGTAGAGTCAGTGATAGGGGGAGAGTGTACATGGGGGTGTGGGCGGGGATTAAATGGGTGGGTAGAGTCAGTGATCGGGGGAGAGTGTACATGGGGGTGTGGGAGGGGATTAAATGGGTGGGTATATTCAGTGATAGGGGGAGAGTGTACATGGGGGTGTGGGAGAGGGATTAAATGGATGGTAGAGTCAGTGATAGGGGGAGAGTGTACATGGGGATGTGGGAGGGGATTAAATGGGTGGGTAGAGTCAGTGATAGGGGAGAGTGTACATGGGGGTGTGGGAGGGGGATTAAATGGGTGGGTAGAGTCAGTGATAGGGGAGGGTGTACATGGGGGTGTGGGAGGGGATTAAATGGGTGGTTAGAGTCAGTGATAGGGGAGAGTGTACATGGGGATGTGGGAGGGGATTAAATGGGTGGATAGAGTCAGTGATAGGGGAGAGTGTACATGGGGATGTGGGAGGGGATTAAATGGGTGGGTAGAGTCAGTGATAGTGGGAGAGTGTACATGGGGTTGTGGAAGGGGATTAAATGGGTGGGTAGAGTCAGTGATGGGGAGAGTGTACATGCGGGTGTGGGAGGGGATTAAATGGGTGGGCAGAGTCAGTGAGAGGGGGAGAGCGTACATGGGGGTGTGGGAGGGGATTAAATGGGTGGTAGAGTCTGTGATAGGGGGAGAGTGTACATGGGGGTGTGGGAGGGGATTAAATGGGTGGGTAGAGTCAGTGATAGGGGGAGACTGTCCATGGGGGTGTGGGAGGGGATTAAATGGGTGGGTAGAGTCAGTGATAGGGGAGAGTGTACATGGGGGTGTGGGAGGGGATTAAATGGGTGGGTAGAGTCAGTGATAGGGGGAGAGTGTACATGGGGATGTGGGAGTGGATTAAATGGGTGGGTAGAGTCAGTGATAGGGGGAGAGTGTACATGGGGGTGGGGGTGGGGGAGGGGGATTAAATGGGTGGGTAGAGTCAGTGATAGGGGGAGAGTGTACATGGGGATGTGGGAGGGGATTAAATGGGTGGGTAGAGTCAGTGATAGGGGGAGAGTGTACATGGGGGTGTGGGAGGGGATTAAATGGGTGGGTAGAGTCAGTGATAGGGGGTGAGTGTACATGGGGGTGTGGGAGGGGATTAAATGGGTGGGTAGAATCAGTGATAGGGGGAGAGTGTACATGGGGGTGTGGGAGGGGATTAAATGGGTGGGTAGAGTCAGTGATAGGGGAGAGTGTACATGGGGGTGTGGGAGGGGATTAAATGGGTGGGTAGAGTCAGTGATAGGGGGAGAGTGTACATGGGGGTCTGGGAGGGGATAAAATGGGTGGGTAGAGTCAGTGATAGGGGGAGAGTGTACATGGGGGTGTGGGAGGGGATTAAATGGGTGGGTAGAGTCAGTGATAGGGGGAGTGTGTACATGGTGTGCGAGGGGATTAAATGGGTGGGTAGAGTCAGTGATAGGGCAGAGTGTACATGGGGGTGTGGGAGGGGATTAAATGGGTGGGTAGAGTCAGTGATAGGGGGAGAGTGTACATGTGGGTGTGGGAGGGAATTAAATGGGTGGGTAGAGTCAGTGATAGGGGAGAGTGTACATGGGGATGTGGGAGGGGATTAAATGGGTGGATAGAGTCAGTGATAGGGGAGAGTGTACATGGGGATGTGGGAGGGGATTAAATGGGTGGGTAGAGTCAGTGATAGTGGGAGAGTGTACATGGGGGTGTGGAAGGGGATTAAATGGGTGGGTAGAGTCAGTGATAGGGGAGAGTGTACATGCGGGTGTGGGAGGGGATTAAATGGGTGGGCAGAGTCAGTGAGAGGGGGAGAGCGTACATGGGGGTGTGGGAGGGGATTAAATGGGTGGTAGAGTCTGTGATAGGGGGAGAGTGTACATGGGGGTGTGGGAGGGGATTAAATGGGTGGGTAGAGTCAGTGATAGGGGGAGAGTGTCCATGGGGGTGTGGGAGGTGATTAAATGGGTGGGTAGAGTCAGTGATAGGGGAGAGTGTACATGGGGGTGTGGGAGGGGATTAAATGGGTGGGTAGAGTCAGTGATAGGGGGAGAGTGTACATGGGGATGTGGGAGTGGATTAAATGGGTGGGTAGAGTCAGTGATAGGGGGAGAGTGTACATGGGGGTGGGGGTGGGGGTGGGGGAGGGGGATTAAATGGGTGGGTAGAGTCAGTGATAGGGGGAGAGTGTACATGGGGATGTGGGAGTGGATTAAATGGGTGGGTAGAGTCAGTGATAGGGGGAGAGTGTACATGGGGGTGTGGGAGGGGATTAAATGAGTGGGTAGAGTCAGTGATAGGGGGTGAGTGTACATGGGGGTGTGGGAGGGGATTAAATGGGTGGGTAGAATCAGTGATAGGGGGAGAGTGTACATGGGGGTGTGGGAGGGGATTAAATGGGTGGGTAGATTCAGTGATAGGGGAGAGTGTACATGGGGGTGTGGGAGGGGATTAAATGGGTGGGTAGAGTCAGTGATAGGGGGAGAGTGTACATGGGGGTCTGGGAGGGGATTAAATGGGTGGGTAGAGTCAGTGATAGGGGAGAGTGTACATGGGGTTGTGGAAGGGGATTAAATGGGTGGGTAGAGTCAGTGATGGGGAGAGTGTACATGCGGGTGTGGGAGGGGATTAAATGGGTGGGCAGAGTCAGTGAGAGGGGGAGAGCGTACATGGGGGTGTGGGAGGGGATTAAATGGGTGGTAGAGTCTGTGATAGGGGGAGAGTGTACATGGGGGTGTGGGAGGGGATTAAATGGGTGGGTAGAGTCAGTGATAGGGGGAGACTGTCCATGGGGGTGTGGGAGGGGATTAAATGGGTGGGTAGAGTCAGTGATAGGGGAGAGTGTACATGGGGGTGTGGGAGGGGATTAAATGGGTGGGTAGAGTCAGTGATAGGGGGAGAGTGTACATGGGGATGTGGGAGTGGATTAAATGGGTGGGTAGAGTCAGTGATAGGGGGAGAGTGTACATGGGGGTGGGGGTGGGGGAGGGGGATTAAATGGGTGGGTAGAGTCAGTGATAGGGGGAGAGTGTACATGGGGATGTGGGAGGGGATTAAATGGGTGGGTAGAGTCAGTGATAGGGGGAGAGTGTACATGGGGGTGTGGGAGGGGATTAAATGGGTGGGTAGAGTCAGTGATAGGGGGTGAGTGTACATGGGGGTGTGGGAGGGGATTAAATGGGTGGGTAGAATCAGTGATAGGGGGAGAGTGTACATGGGGGTGTGGGAGGGGATTAAATGGGTGGGTAGAGTCAGTGATAGGGGAGAGTGTACATGGGGGTGTGGGAGGGGATTAAATGGGTGGGTAGAGTCAGTGATAGGGGGAGAGTGTACATGGGGGTCTGGGAGGGGATAAAATGGGTGGGTAGAGTCAGTGATAGGGGGAGAGTGTACATGGGGGTGTGGGAGGGGATTAAATGGGTGGGTAGAGTCAGTGATAGGGGGAGTGTGTACATGGTGTGCGAGGGGATTAAATGGGTGGGTAGAGTCAGTGATAGGGCAGAGTGTACATGGGGGTGTGGGAGGGGATTAAATGGGTGGGTAGAGTCAGTGATAGGGGGAGAGTGTACATGTGGGTGTGGGAGGGAATTAAATGGGTGGGTAGAGTCAGTGATAGGGGAGAGTGTACATGGGGATGTGGGAGGGGATTAAATGGGTGGATAGAGTCAGTGATAGGGGAGAGTGTACATGGGGATGTGGGAGGGGATTAAATGGGTGGGTAGAGTCAGTGATAGTGGGAGAGTGTACATGGGGGTGTGGAAGGGGATTAAATGGGTGGGTAGAGTCAGTGATAGGGGAGAGTGTACATGCGGGTGTGGGAGGGGATTAAATGGGTGGGCAGAGTCAGTGAGAGGGGGAGAGCGTACATGGGGGTGTGGGAGGGGATTAAATGGGTGGTAGAGTCTGTGATAGGGGGAGAGTGTACATGGGGGTGTGGGAGGGGATTAAATGGGTGGGTAGAGTCAGTGATAGGGGGAGAGTGTCCATGGGGGTGTGGGAGGGGATTAAATGGGTGGGTAGAGTCAGTGATAGGGGAGAGTGTACATGGGGGTGTGGGAGGGGATTAAATGGGTGGGTAGAGTCAGTGATAGGGGGAGAGTGTACATGGGGATGTGGGAGTGGATTAAATGGGTGGGTAGAGTCAGTGATAGGGGGAGAGTGTACATGGGGGTGGGGGTGGGGGTGGGGGAGGGGGATTAAATGGGTGGGTAGAGTCAGTGATAGGGGGAGAGTGTACATGGGGATGTGGGAGTGGATTAAATGGGTGGGTAGAGTCAGTGATAGGGGGAGAGTGTACATGGGGGTGTGGGAGGGGATTAAATGAGTGGGTAGAGTCAGTGATAGGGGGTGAGTGTACATGGGGGTGTGGGAGGGGATTAAATGGGTGGGTAGAATCAGTGATAGGGGGAGAGTGTACATGGGGGTGTGGGAGGGGATTAAATGGGTGGGTAGAGTCAGTGATAGGGGAGAGTGTACATGGGGGTGTGGGAGGGGATTAAATGGGTGGGTAGAGTCAGTGATAGGGGGAGAGTGTACATGGGGGTCTGGGAGGGGATTAAATGGGTGGGTAGAGTCAGTGATAGGGGGAGAGTGTACATGGGGGTGTGGGAGGGGATTAAATGGGTGGGTAGAGTCAGTGATAGGGGGAGTGTGTACATGGTGTGCGAGGGGATTAAATGGGTGGGTAGAGTCAGTGATAGGGGAGAGTGTACATGGGGGTGTGGGAGGGGATTAAATGGGTGGGTAGAGTCAGTGATAGGCGGAGAGTGTACATGGGGGTGTGGGAGGGAATTAAATGGGTGGGTAGAGTCAGTGATAGGGGAGAGTCTACATGGGGGTGTGGGAGGGTATTAAATGGGTGCGTAGAGTCAGTGATGTAGGAAGAGTGTACATGGGGGTGTGGGAGGGGATTAAATGGGTGGGTAGAGTCAGTGATAGGGGAGAGTGTACATGGGGGTGTGGGAGGGGGATTAAATGGGTGGGTAGAGTCAGTGATAGGGGAGAGTGTACATGGTGTGCGAGGGGATTAAATGGGTGGGTAGAGTCAGTGATAGGGGAGACTGTACATGGGGATGTGGGAGGGGATTAAATGGGTGGGTAGAGTCAGTGATAGGGGAGAGTGTACATGGGGGTGTGGGAGGGGATTAAATGGGTGGGTAGAGTCAGTGATAGGGGGAGTGTGTACATGGGGCTGTGGGAGGGGATTAAATGGGTGGGTAGAGTCAGTGATAGGGGAGAGTGTACATGGGGATGTGGGAGCGTGATTAAATGGGTGGGTAGAGTCAGTGATAGGGGGAGAGTGTACATGGGGGTGTGCGAGGGGATTAAATGGGTGGGTAGAGTCAGTGATAGGGGTAGAGTGTACATGGTGTGGGAGGGGATTAAATGGGTGGGTAGAGTCAGTGAAAGGGGGAGAGTGTACATGGGGGTGTGGGAGGGGATTAAATGGGTGGGTAGAGTCAGTGATAGGGGGAGTGTGTACATGGGGGTGTGGGAGGGGGATTAAATGGGTGGGGGTAGAGTCAGTGATAGGGGAGAGTGTACATGGGGATGTGGGAGGGTAATTAAATGGGTGGGTAGAGTCAGTGATAGGGGGAGAGTGTACATGGAAGTGTGGGAGGGGATTAAATGGGTGCGTAGAGTCAGTGATGTAGGAAGAGTGTACATGGGGATGTGGGAGGGGATTAAATGGGTGGGGTAGATTCAGTGATAGGGGGAGAGTGTACATGGGGGTGTGGGAGGGGATTAAATGGGTGGGTAGAGTCAGTGATAGGGGGGAGAGTGTACATGTGGGTGTGGGAGGGGATTAAATGGGGTTGGTAGAGTCTGTCAAAGGGGGGGAGAGTGTACATGGGGATGTCGGAGGGGATTAAATGAGTGCGTAGAGTCAGTGATACGGGGAGAGTGTACATGGGGGTGTGGGAGGGGATTAAATGGGTGGGTAGAGTCAGTGATAGGGGGGAGAGTGTACATGGGGGTCTGGGAGGAGGAGAGTGTACATGGGGATGTGGGAGGGGATTAAATGGGTGCGTAGAGTCAGTGATAGGGGGAGAGTGTACATGAGTGTGCGGGTGGGGTGTGTTGAAGGTGTGACATGTCCATCAGGCTGCCAAGCCCAGCAGTAAAATGACGGCCAGAGACTCTGAGTGCTTTCTGATGCTTAAGTTGATTTTATTGTCACAGTGAGAGTCAGATCACAGATTTGACAGCAGAAACTAGCAGCATTGATACAGCCCGAGAGTTAGCACAGTCTGCGAGAGGGGGGAGGAATGGCCAGAGAGGTAGCACCTCCGACCTGTCACCCCCCCTCCTCAACCACTACCCCTTCACCAGCCGCCCCTACCCCTTCACCAGCCGCCCCTACCCCTTCACCAGCCGCCCCTACCCCTTCACCAGCCGCCCCTACCCCTTCACCAGCCGCCCCTACCCCTTCACCAGCTGCCCCTACCCCTTCAGCTGCCTCCCTTACCCACATGACACACAGACTCTGACGTTGGCATTTTTAAGTGGTCCCTTACTGTCTCCTACTGTACAGAAATGGAGCAGCTTCGAGGTAAACAACGACCCAACCCTCCCCTCTGCACCGCACCCCCCCACAGTACCCCACCCCCACGTTCCCTTCCTCCAGACTTTACCCCTTCCCCGGCCCCTTCCACTTTTCAATTCAGGGTCCAGACTCAGGTCTGCCCTCCTCCAAGTGGCCTCTCCTGGTCCCTCAGTTGGGAAGGACGCTCATGGCCAGAGGAGGCCATTCAGCCCCACTCCAGCGTGTTGCACAGGAACAGCAGGAGGGCCATTCAGACCCTCTCAAGCCTGTTACACATTTGGTGGGTCAGTGCTGAGGGAGTGCTGCACTGTCGAGGGTCAGTACTGAGGGAGCACCGCACTATCGGAGCGTCAGTGCTGAGGGAGCGTCACACTGTCGGAGCGTCAGTGCTGAGGG
>JANJGN010004402.1:0-33646 GCA_026770705.1 Isurus oxyrinchus | reverse complement strand
CTGTTTCAGTCTGTTTGCCTCTGTTTAAGTCTGTTTGCCTCTGTTTCAGTCTGTTTGCCTCTGTTTCACACTGTTTGCCTCTGTTTCACTCTGTTTGCCTCTGTTTCACTCTGTTTGCCTTTGTTTAAGTCTGCTTGCCTCTGTTTCAGTCTGTTTGCCTCTGTTTCACTCTGTTTGCCTGTGTTTCAATCTGTTTGCCTCTGTTTAATCCTGTTTGCCTCGGTTTGCCTCTGTTTGCCTCTGTATGCCTCTGTTTGCCTCTGTTTAAGTCTGTTTGCCTCTGTTTAAGTCTGTTTGCCTCTGTTTAAGTCAGTTTGCCTCTGTTTTAGTCTGTTTGCCTCTGTTTCACTCTGTTTGCCCCTGTATATGTCTGTTTGCCTCCTTTTCACTCTGTTTGCCTCTGTTTCACTCTGTTTGCCTCTGCTTCACTCTGTTTGCCTCTGTTTCACTCTGTTTGCCTCTGTTTCACTCTGTTTGCCTCTGTTTCAGTCTGTTTGCCTCTGTTTCATTCTGTTTGCCTCTGTTTCACTCTTTTTGCCTCTGATTCACTCTTTATGCCTCTGTTTAACTCTGTTTAAGTCTGTTTGCCTCTGTTTAGCCCTGTGTGCCTCCTTTTACCTATGTTTGCCTCTGTTTGCCTCCGTTTGCCTCTTTTTAAGTCTGTTTGCCTCTGTTTTACTCTGTTTGCCTCTGTTTAATCCTGTTTGCCTCTGTTTGCCTCTGTTTGCCTCTGTTTAAGTCTGTTTGCCTCTGTTTAAGTCTGTTTGCCTCTGTTTCTGTCAGTTTGCCTCTGTTTTAGTCTCTTTGCCTCTGTTTCAATCTGTTCGCCCCTGTTTAAGTCTGTTTGCCTCTGTTTAGCCCTGTGTGCCTTCGGTTTGCCTATGTTTGCCTCTGTTTGCCTCCGTTTGCCTCTGTTTAAGTCTGTTTGCCTCTGTTTAAGTCTGTTTGCCTCTGTTTCACTCTGTTTGCCTGTGTTTCAATCTGTTTGCCTCTATTTAATCCTGTTTGCCTCTGTTTGACTCTGTTTAAGTCTGTTTGCCTCTGTTTAAGTCTGTTTGCCTCTGTATAAGTCTGTTTGCCTCTGTTTAATTCAGTTTGCCTCTGTTTTAGTCTGTTTGCCTCTGTTTCACTCTGTTTGCCCCTGCATAAGTCTGTTTGCCTCTGTTCCACTCTGTTTGCCTCTGTTTCACTCTTTTTGCCTCTGTTTAATTCTGTTTGCCTCTGATTAAGTCTGTATGCCTCTGTTTCACTCTGTTTGCCTCTGTTTCAGTCTATTTGCCTCTGTTTCAGTCTGTTTGCCTCTGTTTCACTCTGTTTGCCTATGTTTCACTCTGTTTGCCTCTGTTTCAGTCTGTTTGCCTCTGTTTAATTCTGTTTGCCTCTGTTTCAGTCTGTTTGCCTCTGTTTCACTCTGTTTGCCTCTGTTTCACTCTGTTTGCCTCTGTTTTCACTCTGTTTGAGACTGTTTAAGTCTGTTTGCCTCTGTTTAAGTCTGTTTGGCTCTGTTTCACTCTGTTTGCCTCTGTTTCACTCTGTTTGCCTCTGTTTAATCCTGTTTGCCTCTGTTTAAGTCTGTTTGCCTCTGTTTAAGGTCTGTTTGCCTTTGTTTCAGTCTGTTTGCCTTCGTTTCACTCTGTTTGCCTTTGTTTAATTCTGTTTGCCTCTGTTTAAGTCTGCTTGCCTCTGTTTCACTCTGTTTGCCTCTGTTTCACTCTGTTTGCCTCTGTTTAATCCTGTTTGCCTCGGTTTGCCTATGTTTGCCTCTCTTTGCCTCCGTTTGCCTCTGTTTAAGTCTGTTTGCCTCGGTTGGCCTCGGTTTTACCCTGTTTGCCTCCGTTTGCGTCTGTTTGCCTCTGTTTGCCTCTCTTTGCCTCTGTTTGCCACTTTTTTAAGTCTGTTTGCCTCTGTTTAAGTCTTTTTGCCTCTGTTTAAGTCTGTTTGCCTCTGTTTAAGGTTGTTTGCCTCTGTTTCACTCTGTTTGCCTCTGTTTCAGTCTGTTTGCCTCTGTTTCAGTCTGTTTGCCTCTGTTTCACTCTGTTTGCCTCTGTTTCACTCTGTTTGCCTCTGTTTAAGTCTGTTTGCCTCTGTTCAAGTCTGTTTGCCTCTGTTTCAGTCTGTTTGCCTGTGTTTCACTCTGTTTGCCTTTGTTTTAATTCTGTTTGCCTCTGTTTAAGTCTGCTTGCCTCTGTTTCACTCTGTTTGCCTCTGTTTCACTCTGTTTGCCTCTGTTTAATCCTGTTTGCCTCGGTTTGCCTATGTTTGCCCTCTCTTTGCCTCCGTTTGCCTCTGTTTAAGTCTGTTTGCCTCTGTTTAATTCTGTTTGCCTCTGTTTAAGTCTGTTTGCCTCTGTTTCACTCTGTTTGCCTCTGTTTCACTCTGTTTGCCTCTGCTTAATCCTGTTTGCCTCTGTTTGCCGCTGTTTGCCTCTGTTTAAGTCTGTTTGCCTCTGTTTAAGTCTGTTTGCCTCTGTTTAAGTCAGTTTGCCTCTGTTTAGTCTGTTTGCCTCTGTTTCAATCTGTTCGCCCCTGTTTAAGTCTGTTTGCCTCTGTTTCACTCTGTTTGCCTCTGTTTAAGGCTGTTTGCCTCTGTTTCACTCTGTTTGCCTCTGTTTCACTGTGTTTGCCTCTGTTTAATCATGTTTGCCTCTGTTTGCCTCTGTTTGCCTCTGTTTAAGTCTGCTTGCCTCTGTTTAAGTCTGTTTGCATCTGTTTAAGTCAGTTTGCCTCTGTTTTAGTCTGTTTGCCTCTGTTTCAATCTGTTCGCCCCTGTTTAATGTCTGTTTGCCTCTGTTTCACTCTGTTTGCCTCTGTTTCACTCTGTTTCCCTCTGTTTCACTCTGTTTGCCTCTGTTTCACTCTGTTTGTCTCTGTTTCACTCTTTTTGCCTCTGTATGCCTCTGTTTCAGTCTGTTTGCCTCTGTTTCACTCTGTTTGACTCTGATTCAGTCTGTTTGCCTCTGTTTCACTCTGTTTGCCTCTGTTTCACTCTGTTTGCCTCTGTCTAAGTCTGTTTGCCTCTGTTTAATTCTGTTTGCCTCTGTTTCAGTCTGTTTGCCTCTGTTTCACTCTGTTTGCCTCTGTTACACTCTGTTTGGCTCTGCTTCACTCTGTTTGACTCTGTTTAAGTCTGTTTGCCTCTGTTTAATTCTGTTTGGCTCTGTTTCTCTCTGTTTGCCTCTGTTTCACTCTGTTTGCCTCTGTTTAATCCTGTTTGCCTCTGTTTCAGTCTGTTTGCCTGTGTTTCACTCTGTTTGCCTTTGTTTAATTCTGTTTGCCTCTGTTTAAGTCTGCTTGCCTCTGTTTCACTCTGTTTGCCTCTGTTTCACTCTGTTTGCCTCTGTTTAATCCTGTTTGCCTCGGTTTGCCTATGTTTGCCTCTCTTTGCCTCCGTTTGCCTCTGTTTAAGTCTGTTTGCCTCTGTTTAAGTCTGTTTGCCTCTGTTTAAGTCTGTTTGCCTCTGTTTCACTCTGTTTGCCTCTGTTTCACTCTGTTTGACTCTGCTTAATCCTGTTTGCCTCTGTTTGCCTCTGTTTGCCTCTGTTTAAGTCTGTTTGCCTCTGTTTAAGTCTGTTTGCCTCTGTTTAAGTCAGTTTGCCTCTGTTTTAGTCTGTTTGCCTCTGTTTCAATCTGTTCGCCCCTGTTTAAGTCTGTTTTCCTCTGTTTCACTCTGTTTGCCTCTGTTTCACTCTGTTTCCCTCTGTTTCACTCTGTTTGCCTCTGTTTCACTCTGTTTGTCTCTGTTTCACTATTTTTGCCTCTGTATGCCTCTGTTTCAGTCTGTTTGCCTCTGTTTCACTCTGTTTGACTCTGATTCAGTCTGTTTGCCTCTGTTTCACTCTGTTTGCCTCTGTTTCACTCTGTTTGCCTCTGTCTAAGTCTGTTTGCCTCTGTTTAATTCTGTTTGCCTCTGTTTCAGTCTGTTTGCATCTGTTTCACTCTGTTTGCCTCTGTTTCACTCTGTTTGCCTCTGCTTCACTCTGTTTGACTCTGTTTAAGTCTGTTTGCCTCCGTTTAATTCTGTTTGGCTCTGTTTCTCTCTGTTTGCCTCTGTTTCACTCTGTTTGCCTCTGTTTAATCCTGTTTGCCTCTGTTTAAGTCTGTTTGCCTCTGTTTAAGTCTGTTTGCCTTTGTTTCAGTCTGTTTGCCTTCGTTTCACTCTGTTTGCCTCTGATTCACTCTTTATGCCTCTGTTACACTCTGTTTAACTCTGTTTAAGTCTGTTTGCCTCGGTTTGCCTCGGTTTTACCCTGTTTGCCTCCGTTTGCGTCTGTTTGCCTCTGTTTGCCTCTCTTTGCCCTCTGTTTGCCTCTTTTTAAGTCTGTTTGCCTCTGTTTAAGTCTTTTTGCCTCTGTTTAAGTCTGTTTGCCTCTGTTTAAGTCTGTTTGCCTCTGTTTCAGTCTGTTTGCCTCTGTTTCACACTGTTTGCCTCTGTTTCACTCTGTTTGCCTCTGTTTCACTCTGTTTGCCTTTTTTTAAGTCTGCTTGCATCTGTTTAAGTGTGTTTGCCTCTGTTTCACTCTGTTTGCCTGTGTTTCAATCTGTTTGCCTCTGTTTAATGCTGTTTGCCTCGGTTTGCCTCTGTTTGCCTCTGTATGCCTCTGTTTGCCTCTTTTTAAGTCTGTTTGCCTCTGTTTAAGTCTTTTTGCCTCTGTTTAAGTCTGTTTGCCTCTGTTTAAGTCCGTTTGCCTCTGTTTAAGGTCTGTTTGCCTCTGTTTCAGTCTGTTTGCCTCTGTTTCACACTGTTTGCCTCTGTTTCACTCTGTTTGCCTCTGTTTCACTCTGTTTGCCTTTGTTTAAGTCTGCTTGCCTTTGTTTAAGTCTGTTTTGCCTCTGTTTCACTCTGTTTGCCTGTGTTTCAATCTGTTTGCCTCTGTTTAATCCTGTTTGCCTCGGTTTGCCTCTGTTTGCCTCTGTATGCCTCTGTTTTGCCTCTGTTTACGTCCTGTTTGCCTCTGTTTAAGTCTGTTTGCCTCTGTTTAAGTCAGTTTGCCTCTGTTTTAGTCTGTTTGCCTCTGTTTTTACTCTGTTTGCCCCTGTATATGTCTGTTTGCCTCTGTTTAAACTCTGTTTGCCTCTGTTTCACTCTGTTTGCCTCTGTTTCACTCTGTTTGCCTCTGTTTCACTCTTTTTGCCTCTCTTTAAGTCTCTTTGCCTCTGATTAACTCTGTATGCCTCTGTTTCACTCTGTTTGCCTCTGTTTCAGTCTGTTTGCCTCTGTTCAGTCTGTTTGCCTCTGTTTCATTCTGTTAGCCTCTGTTTCACTCTTTTTGCCTCTGATTCACTCTTTATGCCTCTGTTTAACTCTGTTTAACTCTGTTTAGGTCTGTTTGCCTCTGTTTAGCCCTGTGTGCCTCCTTTTACCTATGTCTGCCTCTGTTTGCCTCCGTTTGCCTCTTTTTAAGTCTGTTTGCCTCTGTTTAAGTCTGTTTGCCTCTGTTTCACTCTGTTTGCCTCTGTTTCACTCTGTTATGCCTCTGTTTAATCCTGTTTGCCTCTGTTTGCCTCTGTTTAAGTCTGATTGCCTCTGTTTAAGTCTGTTTGCCTCTGTTTAAGTCAGTTTGCCTCTGTTTTAGTCTGTTTGCCTCTGTTTCAATCTGTTCGCCCCTGTTTAAGTCTGTTTGCCTCTGTTTAGCCCTGTGTGCCTTCGTTTGCCTATGTTTGCCTCTGTTTGCCTCCGTTTGCCTCTGTTTAAGTCTGTTTGCCTCTGTTTAAGTCTGTTTGCCCTCTGTTTCACTCTGTTTGCCTGTGTTTCAATCTGTTTGCCTCTGTTTAATCCTGTTTGCCTCTGTTTGCCTCTGTTTAAGTCTGTTTGCCTCTGTTTAAGTCTGTTTGCCTCTGTTTAAGTCAGTTTGCCTCTGTTTTAGTCTGTTTGCCTCTGTTTCAATCTGTTCGCCCCTGTTTAAGTCTGTTTGCCTCTGTTTAGCCCTGTGTGCCTCCTTTTGCCTATGTTTGCCTCTGTTTGCCTCTGTTTGCCTCTGTTTAAGTCTGTTTGCCTCTGTTTAAGTCTGTTTGCCTCTGTTTCACTCTGTTTGCCCCTGCCTAAGTCTGTTTGCCTCTGTTTCACTCTGTTTGCCACTGTTTCACTCTTTTTGCCTCTGTTTAAGTCTGTTTGCCTCTGATTAAGTCTGTATGCCTCAGTTTCACTCTGTTTGCCTCTGTTTCAGTCTGTTTGCCTCTGTTTCAGTCTGTTTGCCTCTGTTTCACTCTGTTTGCCTCTGTTTCACTCTGTTTGCCTCTGTTTAAGTGTGTTTGCCTCTGTTTAAGTCTGTTTGCCTCTGTTTCAGTCTGTTTGCCTCTGTTTTCAATCTGTTTGCCTCTGTTTCACTCTGTTTGCCTCTGTTTCACTCTGTTTGCCTTTGTTTAATTCTGTTTGCCTCTGTTTAAGTCTGCTTGCCTCTGTTTCACTCTGTTTGCCTCTGTTTCACTCTGTTTGCCTCTGTTTAATCCTGTTTGCCTCGGTTTGCCTCTGTTTGCCTCTTTTGCATCTGTTTGCCTCTGTTTCAGTCTGTTTGCCTCTGTTTGCCTCTGTTTAGCCCTGTGTGCCTCCGTTTGCCTATGTTTGCCTCTGTTTGCCTCCGTTTGCCTCTGTTTAAGTCTGTTTGCCTCTGTTTAAGTCTGTTTGCCTCTGTTTAAGGCTCTTTGCCTCTGTTTCACTCTGTTTTCCTCTGTTTCACTCTGTTTGCCTCTGTTTAATCCTGTTTGCCTCTGTTTGCCTCTGTTTGCCTCTGTTTAAGTCTGTTTGCCTCTGTTTAAGTCTGTTTGCCTCTGTTTAAGTCAGTTTGCCTCTGTTTTAGTCTGTTTGCCTCTGTTTCAATCTGTTCGCCCCTGTTTAAGTCTGTTTGCCTCTGTTTCACTCTGTTTGCCTCTGTTTCACTCTGTTTCCCTCTGTTTCACTCTGTTTGCCTCTGTTTCACTCTGTTTGTCTCTGTTTCACTCTTTTTGCCTCTGTATGCCTCTGTTTAGGTCTGTTTGCCTCTGTTTCACTCTGTTTGACTCTGATTCAGTCTGTTTGCCTCTGTTTCACTCTGTTTGCCTCTGTTTCACTCTGTTTGCCTCTGTCTAAGTCTGTTTGCCTCTGTTTAATTCTGTTTGCCTCTGTTTCAGTCTGTTTGCATCTGTTTCAGTCTGTTTGCCTCTGTTTCACTCTGTTTGCCTCTGTTTCACTCTGTTTGACTCTGTTTAAGTCTGTTTGCCTCTGTTTAAGTCTGTTTGGCTCTGTTTCACTCTGTTTGCCTCTGTTTCACTCTGTTTGCCTCTGTTTAATCCTGTTTGCCTCTGTTTAAGTCTGTCTGCCTCTGTTTAAGTCTGTTTGCCTATGTTTCAGTCTGTTTGCCTTTGTTTCACTCTGTTTGCCTCTGATTCACTCTTTATGCCTCTGTTACACTCTGTTTAACTCTGTTTAAGTCTGTTTGCCTCGGTTTGCCTCGGTTTTACCCTGTTTGCCTCCGTTTGCGTCTGTTTGCCTCTGTTTGCCTCTGTTTAAGTCTGTTTGCCTCTGTTTAAGTCTGTTTGCCTCTGTTTAAGTCTGTTTGCCTCTGTTTCAGTCTGTTTGCCTCTGTTTCACACTGTTTGCCTCTGTTTCATTCTGTTTGCCTCTGTTTCGCTCTTTTTGCCTCTGTTTGTCTCTGTTTAAGTCTGCTTGCCTCTGTTTGAGTCTGTTTGCCTCTGTTTAAGTCTGCTTGCCTCTGTTTAAGTCAGTTTGCCTCTGTTTTAGTCTG
The DNA here is from genome assembly GCA_026770705.1 of Isurus oxyrinchus. Taxonomy (NCBI): domain Eukaryota; kingdom Metazoa; phylum Chordata; class Chondrichthyes; order Lamniformes; family Lamnidae; genus Isurus; species Isurus oxyrinchus. The sequence goes on along the minus strand of JANJGN010004402.1, from coordinate 25,929 downwards.
TTTGCCTCTGTTTCAATCTGTTCGCCCCTGTTTAAGTCTGTTTGCCTCTGTTTAGCCCTGTGTGCCTTCGTTTGCCTATGTCTGCCTCTGTTTGCCTCCGTTTGCCTCTGTTTAAGTCTGTTTGCCTCTGTTTAAGTCTGTTTGCCTCTGTTTCACTCTGTTTGCCTGTGTTTCAATCTGTTTGCCTCTGTTTAATCCTGTTTGCCTCTGTTTGCCTCTGTTTAAGTCTGTTTGCCTTTGTTTAAGTCTGTTTGCCTCTGTTTAAGTCAGTTTGCCTCTGTTTTAGTCTGTTTGCCTCTGTTTCAATCTGTTCGCCCCTGTTTAAGTCTGTTTGCCTCTGTTTAGCCCTGTGTGCCTCCTTTTGCCTATCTTTGCCTCTGTTTGCCTCTGTTTGCCTCTGTTTAAGTCTGTTTGCCTCTGTTTCACTCTGTTTGCCTTTGTTTAAGTCTGTTTGCCTCTGTTTAAGTCTGTTTGCCTCTGTTTCACTCTGTTTGCCCTGCATAAGTCTGTTTGCCTCTGTTTCACTCTGTTTGCCACTGTTTCACTCTTTTTGCCTCTGTTTAAGTCTGTTTGCCTCTGATTAAGTCTGTATGCCTCTGTTTCACTCTGTTTGCCTCTGTTTCAGTCTGTTTGCCTCTGTTTCAGTCTGTTTGCCTCTGTTTCACTCTGTTTGCCTCTGTTTCACTCTGTTTGCCTCTGTTTCAGTCTGTTTGCCTCTGCTTCAGTCTGTTTGCCTCTGTTTCATTCTGTTTGCGTCTGTTTCACTCTTTTTGCCTCTGATTCACTCTTTATGACTCTGTTTAACTCTGTTTAACTCTGTTTAAGTCTGTTTGCCTCTGTTGGCCCTGTGTGCCTCCTTTTACCTATGTTTGCCTCTGTTTGCCTCCGTTTGCCTCTTTTTAAGTCTGTTTGCCTCTGTTTAAGTCTGTTTGCCTCTGTTTCACTCTGTTTGCCTCTGTTTCACTCTGTTTGCGTCTGTTTAATCCTGTTTGCCTCGGTTTGCCTCTGTTTGCCTCTGTTTAAGTCTGTTTGCCTCTGTTTAAGTCTGTTTGCCTCTGTTTAAGTCAGTTTGCCTCTGTTTTAGTCTGTTTGCCTCTGTTTCAATCTGTTCGCCACTGTTTAAGTCTGTTTGCCTCTGTGTAGCCCTGTGTGCCTTCGTTTGCCTATGTTTGCCTCTGTTTGCCTCCGTTTGCCTCTGTTTAAGTCTGTTTGCCTCTGTTTAAGTCTGTTTGCCTCTGTTTCACTCTGTTTGCCTGTGTTTCAAATTGCTTGCCTCTGTTTAATCCTGTTTGCCTCTGTTTGCCTCTGTTTAAGTCTGTTTGCCTCTGTTTAAGTCTGTTTGCCTCTGTTTAAGTCAGTTTGCCTCTGTTTTAGTCTGTTTGCCTCTGTTTCAATCTGTTCGCCCCTGTTTAAGTCTGTTTGCCTCTGTTTAGCCCTGTGTGCCTCCTTTTGCCTATGTTTGCCTCTGTTTGCCTCTGTTTAAGTCTGTTTGCCTCTGTTTCACTCTGTTTGCCTTTGTTTAAGTGTGTTTGCCTCTGTTTAAGTCTGTTTGCCTCTGTTTCAGTCTGTTTGCACCTGCATAAGTCTGTTTGCCTCTGTTTCACTCTGTTTGCCACTGTTTCACTCTTTTTGCCTCTGTTTAAGTCTGTTTGCCTCTGATTAAGTCTGTATGCCTCTGTTTCACTCTGTTTGCCTCTGTTTCAGTCTGTTTGCCTCTGTTTCACTCTGTTTGCCTCTGTTTAATCCTTTTTGCCTCTCTTTGCCACTGTTTGCCTCTGTTTAAGTCTTTTTGCCTCTGTTTAAGTCTGTTTTACTCTATTTAAGTCTCTTTGCCTCTGCTTAAGTCTGTTTGCCTCTGTTTAAGTCTGTTTGCCTCTGATTAAGTCTGTATGCCTCTGTTTCACTCTGTTTGACTCTGATTCAGTCTGTTTGCCTCTGTTTCACTCTGTTTGCCTCTGTTTCACTCTGTTTGCCTCTGTCTAAGTCTGTTTGCCTCTGTTTAATTCTGTTTGCCTCTGTTTCAGTCTGTTTGCCTCTGTTTCAACTCTGTTTGCCTCTGTTTCACTCTGTTTGCCTCTGTTTCACTCTGTTTGCCTTTGTTTAATTCTGTTTGCCTCTGTTTAAGTCTGCTTGCCTCTGTTTCACTCTGTTTGCCTCTGTTTCACTCTGTTTGCCTCTGTTTAATCCTGTTTGCCTCGGTTTGCCTCTGTTTGCCTCTGTTTGCATCTGTTTGCCTCTGTTTAAGTCTGTTTGCCTCTGTTTAAGTCTGTTTGCCTCTGTTTAAGTCTGTTTGCCTCTGTTTTATTCTGTTTGCCTCTGCCTCACTCTGTTTGCCCCTGTATAAGTCTGTTTGCCTCTGTTTCACTCTTTTTGCCTCTGATTCACTCTTTATGCCTCTGTTTAACGCTGTTTAACTCTGTTTAAGTCTGTTTGCCTCTGTTTGCCTCTGTTTAGCCCTGTGTGCCTCCGTTTGCCTATGTTTGCCTCTGTTTGCCTCCGTTTGCCTCTGTTTAAGTCTGTTTGCCTCTGTTTAAGTCTGTTTGCCTCTGTTTAAGGCTGTTTGCCTCTGTTTCACTCTGTTTGCCTCTGTTTCACTCTGTTTGCCTCTGTTTAATCCGGTTTGCCTCTGTTTGCCTCTGTTTAAGTCTGTTTGCCTCTGTTTAAGTCTGTTTGCCTCTGTTTAAGCCAGTTTGCCTCTGTTTTAGTCTGTTTGCCTCTGTTTCACTCTGTTTGCCTTTGTTTAAGTCTGTTTGCCTCTGTTTAAGTCTGTTTGCCTCTATTTCACTCTGTTTGCCCCTGCATAAGTCTGTTTGCCTCTGTTTCACTCTGTTTGCCACTGTTTCACTCTTTTTGCCTCTGTTTAAGTCTGTTTGCCTCTGATTAAGTCTGTATGCCTCTGTTTCACTCTGTTTGCCTCTGTTTCAGTCTGTTTGCCTCTGTTTCAGTCTGTTTGCCTCTGTTTCACTCTGTTTGCCTCTGTTTCACTCTGTTTGCCTCTGTTTCAGTCTGTTTGCCTCTGCTTCAGTCTGTTTGCCTCTGTTTCATTCTGTTTGCGTCCTGTTTCACTCTTTTTGCCTCTGATTCACTCTTTATGACTCTGTTTAACTCTGTTTAACTCTGTTTAAGTCTGTTTGCCTCTGTTTGGCCCTGTGTGCCTCCTTTTACCTATGTTTGCCTCTGTTTGCCTCCGTTTGCCTCTTTTTAAGTCCTGTTTGCCTCTGTTTAAGTCTGTTTGCCTCTGTTTCACTCTGTTTGCCTCTGTTTCACTCTGTTTGCGTCTGTTTAATCCTGTTTGCCTCGGTTTGCCTCTGTTTTGCCTCTGTTTAAGTCTGTTTGCCTCTGTTTAAGTCTGTTTGCCTCTGTTTAAGTCAGTTTGCCTCTGTTTTAGTCTGTTTGCCTCTGTTTCAATCTGTTCGCCCCTGTTTAAGTCTGTTTGCCTCTGTGTAGCCCTGTGTGCCTTCGTTTGCCTATGTTTGCCTCTGTTTGCCTCCGTTTGCCTCTGTTTAAGTCTGTTTGCCTCTGTTTAAGTCTGTTTGCCTCTGTTTCACTCTGTTTGCCTGTGTTTCAAATTGCTTGCCTCTGTTTAATCCTGTTTGCCTCTGTTTGCCTCTGTTTAAGTCTGTTTGCCTCTGTTTAAGTCTGTTTGCCTCTGTTTAAGTCAGTTTGCCTCTGTTTTAGTCTGTTTGCCTCTGTTTCAATCTGTTCGCCCCTGTTTAAGTCTGTTTGCCTCTGTTTAGCCCTGTGTGCCTCCTTTTGCCTATGTTTGCCTCTGTTTGCCTCTGTTTGCCTCTGTTTAAGTCTGTTTGCCTCTGTTTCACTCTGTTTGCCTTTGTTTAAGTGTGTTTGCCTCTGTTTAAGTCTGTTTGCCTCTGTTTCAGTCTGTTTGCACCTGCATAAGTCTGTTTGCCTCTGTTTCACTCTGTTTGCCACTGTTTCACTCTTTTTGCCTCTGTTTAAGTCTGTTTGCCTCTGATTAAGTCTGTATGCCTCTGTTTCACTCTGTTTGCCTCTGTTTCAGTCTGTTTGCCTCTGTTTCACTCTGTTTGCCTCTGTTTAATCCTTTTTGCCTCTCTTTGCCACTGTTTGCCTCTGTTTAAGTCTTTTTGCCTCTGTTTAAGTCTGTTTTTACTCTATTTAAGTCTCTTTGCCTCTGCTTAAGTCTGTTTGCCTCTGTTTAAGTCTGTTTGCCTCTGATTAAGTCTGTATGCCTCTGTTTCACTCTGTTTGACTCTGATTCAGTCTGTTTGCCTCTGTTTCACTCTGTTTGCCTCTGTTTCACTCTGTTTGCCTCTGTCCTAAGTCTGTTTGCCTCTGTTTAATTCTGTTTGCCTCTGTTTCAGTCTGTTTGCCTCTGTTTCACTCTGTTTGCCTCTGTTTCACTCTGTTTGCCTCTCTTTCACTCTGTTTGCCTTTGTTTAATTCTGTTTGCCTCTGTTTAAGTCTGCTTGCCTCTGTTTCACTCTGTTTGCCTCTGTTTCACTCTGTTTGCCTCTGTTTAATCCTGTTTGCCTCGGTTTGCCTCTGTTTGCCTCTGTTTGCATCTGTTTGCCTCTGTTTAAGTCTGTTTGCCTCTGTTTAAGTCTGTTTGCCTCTGTTTAAGTCTGTTTGCCTCTGTTTTATTCTGTTTGCCTCTGCCTCACTCTGTTTGCCCCTGTATAAGTCTGTTTGCCTCTGTTTCACTCTTTTTGCCTCTGATTCACTCTTTATGCCTCTGTTTAACGCTTGTTTAACTCTGTTTAAGTCTGTTTGCCTCTGTTTGCCTCTGTTTAGCCCTGTGTGCCTCCGTTTGCCTATGTTTTGCCTCTGTTTGCCTCCGTTTGCCTCTGTTTAAGTCTGTTTGCCTCTGTTTAAGTCTGTTTGCCTCTGTTTAAGGCTGTTTGCCTCTGTTTCACTCTGTTTGCCTCTGTTTCACTCTGTTTGCCTCTGTTTAATCCTGTTTGCCTCTGTTTGCCTCTGTTTAAGTCTGTTTGCCTCTGTTTAAGTCTGTTTGCCTCTGTTTAAGCCAGTTTGCCTCTGTTTTAGTCTGTTTGCCTCTGTTTCAATCTGTTCGCCCCTGTTTAAGTCTGTTTGCCTCTGTTTCACTCTGTTTGCCTCTGTTTCACTCTGTTTCCCTCTGTTTCACTCTGTTTGCCTCTGTTTCACTCTGTTTGTCTCTGTTTCACTCTTTTTGCCTCTGTATGCCTCTGTTTCAGTCTGTTTGCCTCTGTTTCACTCTGTTTGACTCTGATTCAGTTTGTTTGCCTCTGTTTCACTCTGTTTGCCTCTGTTTCACTCTGTTTGCCTCTGTCTAAGTCTGTTTGCCTCTGTTTAATTCTGTTTGCCTCTGTTTCAGTCTGTTTGCCTCTGTTTCACTCTGTTTGCCTCTGTTTCACTCTGTTTGCCTCTGTTTCACTCTGTTTGACTCTGTTTAATTCTGTTTGCCTCTGTTTAAGTCTGTTTGGCTCTGTTTCACTCTGTTTGCCTCTGTTTCACTCTGTTTGCCTCTGTTTAATCCTGTTTGCCTCTGTTTAAGTCTGTTTGCCTCTGTTTAAGTCTGTTTGCCTCTGTTTCAGTCTGTTTGCCTTTGTTTCACTCTGTTTGCCTCTGATTCACTCTTTATGCCTCTGTTACACTCTGTTTAACTCTGTTTAAGTCTGTTTGCCTCGGTTTGCCTCGGTTTTACCCTGTTTGCCTCTGTTTGCCTCTGTTTGCCTCTGTTTAGGTCTGTTTGCCTCTGTTTAAGTCTGTTTGCCTCTGTTTAAGTCTGTTTGCCTCTGTTTCAGTCTGTTTGCCTCTGTTTCACACTGTTTGCCTCTGTTTCACTCTGTTTGCCTCTGTTTCGCTCTTTTTGCCTCTGTTTGTCTCTGTTTAAGTCTGCTTGCCTCTGTTTGAGTCTGTTTGCCTCTGTTTAAGTCTGTTTGCCTCTGTTTAAGTCAGTTTGCCTCTGTTTTAGTCTCTTTGCCTCTGTTTCAATCTGTTCGCCCCTGTTTAAGTCTGTTTGCCTCTGTTTTAGCCCTGTGTGCCTTCGTTTGCCTATGTTTGCCTCTGTTTGCCTCCGTTTGCCTCTGTTTGCATCTGTTTAAGTCTGTTTGCCTCTGTTTAAGGCTGTTTGCCTCTGTTTCACTCTGTTTGCCTCTGTTTCACTCTGCTTGCCTCTGTTTAATCCTGTTTGCCTCTGTTTAAGTCTGTTTGCCTCTGTTTAAGTCTGTTTGCCTCTGTTTAAGTCAGTTTGCCTCTGTTTTAGTCTGTTTGCCTCTGTTTCAATCTGTTCGCCCCTGTTTAAGTCTGTTTGCCTCTGTTTCACTCTGTTTGCCTCTGTTTCACTCTGTTTCCCTCTGTTTCACTCTGTTTGCCTCTGTTTCACTCTGTTTGTCTCTGTTTCACTCTTTTTGCCTCTGTATGCCTCTGTTTCAGTCTGTTTGCCTCTGTTTCACTCTGTTTGACTCTGATTCAGTCTGTTTGCCTCTGTTTCACTCTGTTTGCCTCTGTTTCACTCTGTTTGCCTCTGTCTAAGTCTGTTTGCCTCTGTTTAATTCTGTTTGCCTCTGTTTCAGTCTGTTTGCCTCTGTTTCACTCTGTTTGCCGCTGTTTCACTCTGTTTGCCTCTGTTTCACTCTGTTTGACTCTGTTTTAATTCTGTTTGCCTCTGTTTAAGTCTGTTTGGCTCTGTTTCACTCTGTTTGCCTCTGTTTCACTCTGTTTGCCTCTGTTTAATCCTGTTTGCCTCTGTTTAAGTCTGTTTGCCTCTGTTTAAGTCTGTTTGCCTCTGTTTTAGTCTGTTTGCCTTTGTTTCACTCTGTTTGCCTCTGATTCAATCTTTATGCCTCTGTTACACTCTGTTTAACTCTGTTTAAGTCTGTTTGCCTCGGTTTGCCTCGGTTTTACCCTGTTTGCCTCCGTTTGCGTCTGTTTGCCTCTGTTTGCCTCTGTTTAAGTCTGTTTCCCTCTGTTTAAGGTCTGTTTGCCTCTGTTTAAGTCTGTTTGCCTCCGTTTCAGTCTGTTTGCCTCTGTTTCACACTGTTTGCCTCTGTTTCACTCTATTTGCCTCGGTTTCGCTCTTTTTGCCTCTGTTTGTCTCTGTTTAAGTCTGCTTGCCTCTGTTTGAGTCTGTTTGCCTCTGTTTAAGTCTGTTTGCCTCTGTTTTAGTCTCTTTGCCTCTGTTTCAATCTGTTCGCCCCTGTTTAAGTCTGTTTGCCTCTGTTTTGCCCTGTGTGCCTTCGTTTGCCTATGTTTGCCTCTGTTTGCCTCCGTTTGCCTCTGTTTGCCTCTGTTTAAGTCTGTTTGCCTCTGTTTAAGGCTGTTTGCCTCTGTTTCACTCTGTTTGCGTCTGTTTCACTCTGCTTGCCTCTGTTTAATCCTGTTTGCCTCTGTTTAAGTCTGTTTGCCTCTGTTTAAGTCTGTTTGCCTCTGTTTAAGTCAGTTTGCCTCTGTTTTAGGTCTGTTTGCCTCTGTTTCACTCTGTTTGCCTCTGTTTCACTCTGTTTGTCTCTGTTTCACTCTTTTTGCCTCTGTATGCCTCTGTTTCAGTCTGTTTGCCTCTGTTTCACTCTGTTTGACTCTGATTCAGTCTGTTTGCCTCTGTTTCACTCTGTTTGTCTCTGTTTCACTCTTTTTGCCTCTGTATGCCTCTGTTTCAGTCTGTTTGCCTCTGTTTCACTCTGTTTGACTCTGATTCAGTCTGTTTGCCTCTGTTTCACTCTGTTTGCCTCTGTTTCACTCTGTTTGCCTCTGTCTAAGTCTGTTTGCCTCTGTTTAATTCTGTTTGCCTCTGTTTCAGTCTGTTTGCCTCTGTTTCACTCTGTTTGCCGCTGTTTCACTCTGTTTGCCTCTGTTTCACTCTGTTTGACTCTGTTTAATTCTGTTTGCCTCTGTTTAAGTCTGTTTGGCTCTATTTCACTCTGTTTGCATCTGTTTCACTCTGTTTGCCTCTGTTTAATCCTGTTTGCCTCTGTTTAAGTCTGTTTGCCTCTGTTTAAGTCTGTTTGCCTCTGTTTCAGTCTGTTTGCCTTTGTTTCACTCTGTTTGCCTCTGATTCACTCTTTATGCCTCTGTTACACTCTGTTTAACTCTGTTTAAGTCTGTTTGCCTCGGTTTGCCTCGGTTTTACCCTGTTTGCCTCCGTTTGCGTCTGTTTGCCTCTGTTTGCCTCTGTTTAAGTCTGTTTGCCTCTGTTTAAGTCTGTTTGCCTCTGTTTAAGTCTGTTTGCCTCCGTTTCAGTCTGTTTGCCATCTGTTTCACACTGTTTGCCTCTGTTTCACTCTGTTTGCCTCTGTTTCGCTCTTTTTGCCTCTGTTTGTCTCTGTTTAAGTCTGCTTGCCTCTGTTTGAGTCTGTTTGCCTCTGTTTAAGTCTGTTTGCCTCTGTTTAAGTCAGTTTGCCTCTGTTTTAGTCTCTTTGCCTCTGTTTCAATCTGTTCGCCCCTGTTTAAGTCTGTTTGCCTCTGTTTAGCCCTGTGTGCCTTCGTTTGCCTATGTTTGCCTCTGTTTGCCTCCGTTTGCCTCTGTTTAAGTCTGCCTCTGTTTAAGTCTGTTTGCCTCTGTTTCACTCTGTTTGCCTGTGTTTCAATCTGTTTGCCTCTGTTTAATCCTGTTTGCCTCTGTTTGCCTCTGTTTAAGTCTGTTTGCCTCTGTTTAAGTCTGTTTGCCTCTGTTTAAGTCAGATTGCCTCTGTTTTAGTCTGTTTGCCTCTGTTTCACTCTGTTCGCCCCTGTTTCAGCCTGTTTGCCTCTGTTTAGCCCTGTGTGCCTCCTTTTGCCTATGTTTGCCTCTGTTTGCCTCTGTTTGCCTCTGTTTAAGTCTGTTTGCCTCTGTTTCACTCTGTTTGCCTTTGTTTAAGTCTGTTTGCCTCTGTTTAAGTCTGTTTGCCTCTGTTTCACTCTGTTTGCCCCTGCATAAGTCTGTTTGCCTCTGTTTCACTCTGTTTGCCACTGTTTCACTCTTTTTGCCTCTGTTTAAGTCTGTTTGCCTCTGATTAAGTCTGTATGCCTCTGTTTCACTCTGTTTGCCTCTGTTTCAGTCTGTTTGCCTCTGTTTAAGTCTGTTTGCCTCTGTTTCACTCTGTTTGCCTCTGTTTCACTCTGTTTGCCTCTGTTTAAGTCTGTTTGCCTCTGTTTCACTCTGTTTGCCTCTGTTTCACTCTGTTTGCCTCTGTTTAATCCTGTTTGCCTCGGTTTGCCTCTGTTTGCCTCTGTTTAAGTCTGTTTGCCTCTGTTTAAGTCTGTTTGCCTCTGTTTAAGTCAGTTTGCCTCTGTTTTAGTCTGTTTGCCTCTGTTTCACTCTGTTTGCCTCTGTTTCACTCTGTTTCCCTCTGTTTCACTCTGTTTGCCTCTGTTTCACTCTGTTTGTCTCTGTTTCACTCTTTTTGCCTCTGTATGCCTCTGTTTCAGTCTGTTTGCCTCTGTTTCACTCTGTTTGACTCTGATTCAGTCTGTTTGCCTCTGTTTCACTCTGTTTGCCTCTGTTTCACTCTGTTTGCCTCTGTCTAAGTCTGTTTGCCTCTGTTTAATTCTGTTTGCCTCTGTTTCAGTCTGTTTGCCTCTGTTTCACTCTGTTTGCCTCTGTTTCACTCTGTTTGCCTCTGTTTCACTCTGTTTGACTCTGTTTAATTCTGTTTGCCTCTGTTTAAGTCTGTTTGGCTCTGTTTCACTCTGTTTGCCTCTGTTTCACTCTGTTTGCCTCTGTTTAATCCTGTTTGCCTCTGTTTAAGTCTGTTTGCCTCTGTTTAAGTCTGTTTGCCTCTGCTTCAGTCTGTTTGCCTTTGTTTCACTCTGTTTGCCTCTGATTCACTCTTTATGCCTCTGTTACACTCTGTTTAACTCTGTTTAAGTCTGTTTGCCTCGGTTTGCCTCGGTTTTACCCTGTTTGCCTCTGTTTGCGTCTGTTTGCCTCTGTTTGCCTCTGTTTAAGTCTGTTTGCCTCTGTTTAAGTCTGTTTGCCTCTGTTTAAGTCTGTTTGCCTCTGTTTCAGTCTGTTTGCCTCTGTTTCACACTGTTTGCCTCTGTTTCACTCTGTTTGCCTCGGTTTCGCTCTTTTTGCCTCTGTTTGTCTCTGTTTAAGTCTGCTTGCCTCTGTTTGAGTCTGTTTGCCTCTGTTTAAGTCTGTTTGCCTCTGTTTAAGTCAGTTTGCCTCTGTTTTAGTCTCTTTGCCTCTGTTTCAATCTGTTCGCCCCTGTTTAAGTCTGTTTGCCTCTGTTTAGCCCTGTGCGCCTTCGTTTGCCTATGTTTGCCTCTGTTTGCCTCCGTTTGCCTCTGTTTGCCTCTGTTTAAGTCTGTTTGCCTCTGTTTAAGGCTGTTTGCCTCTGTTTCACTCTGTTTGCCTCTGTTTCACTCTGCTTGCCTCTGTTTAATCCTGTTTGCCTCTGTTTAAGTCTGTTTGCCTCTGTTTAAGTCTGTTTGCCTCTGTTTAAGTCAGTTTGCCTCTGTTTTAGTCTGTTTGCCTCTGTTTCAATCTGTTCGCCCCTGTTTAAGTCTGTTTGCCTCTGTTTCACTCTGTTTGCCTCTGTTTCACTCTGTTTCCCTCTGTTTCACTCTGTTTGCCTCTGTTTCAATCTGTTTGTCTCTGTTTCACTTTTTTTGCCTCTGTATGCCTCTGTTTCAGTCTGTTTGCCTCTGTTTCACTCTGTTTGACTCTGATTCAGTCTGTTTGCCTCTGTTTCACTCTGTTTGCCTCTGTTTCACTCTGTTTGCCTCTGTCTAAGTCTGTTTGCCTCTGTTTAATTCTGTTTGCCTCTGTTTAAGTCTGTTTGGCTCTGTTTCACTCTGTTTGCCTCTGTTTCACTCTGTTTGCCTCTGTTTAATCCAGTTTGCCTCTGTTTAAGTCTGTTTGCCTATGTTTAAGTCTGTTTGCCTCTGTTTCAGTCTGTTTGCCTTTGTTTCACTCTGTTTGCCTCTGATTCACTCTTTATGCCTCTGTTACACTCTGTTTAAACTCTGTTTAAGTCGGTTTGCCTCGGTTTGCCTCGGTTTTACCCTGTTTGCCTCCGTTTGCGTCTGTTTGCCTCTGTTTGCCTCTGTTTAAGTCTGTTTGCCTCTGTTTAAGTCTGTTTGCCTCTGTTTAAGTCTGTTTGCCTCCGTTTCAGTCTGTTTGCCTCTGTTTCACACTGTTTGCCTCTGTTTCACTCTGTTTGCCTCTGTTTCGCTCTTTTTGCCTCTGTTTGTCTCTGTTTAAGTCTGCTTGCCTCTGTTTGAGTCTGTTTGCCTCTGTTTAAGTCTGTTTGCCTCTGTTTAAGTCAGTTTGCCTCTGTTTTAGTCTCTTTGCCTCTGTTTCAATCTGTTCGCCCCTGTTTAAGTCTGTTTGCCTCTGTTTCACTCTGTTTGCCTGTGTTTCAATCTGTTTGCCTCTGTTTAATCCTGTTTGCCTCTGTTTGCCTCTGTTTAAGTCTGTTTGCCTCTGTTAAAGTCTGTTTGCCTCTGTTTAAGTCAGATTGCCTATGTTTTAGTCTGTTTGCCTCTGTTTCAATCTGTTCGCCCCTGTTTAAGTCTGTTTGCCTCTGTTTAGCCCTGTGTGCCTCCTTTTGCCTATGTTTGCCTCTGTTTGCCTCTGTTTGCCTCTGTTTAAGTCTGTTTGCCTCTGTTTCACTCTGTTTGCCTTTGTTAAAGTCTGTTTGCCTCTGTTTAAGTCTGTTTGCCTCTGTTTCACTCTGTTTGCCCCTGCATAAGTCTGTTTGCCTCTGTTTCACTCTGTTTGCCACTGTTTCACTCTTTTTGCCTCTGTTTAAGTCTGTTTGCCTCTGATTAAGTCTGTATGCCTCTGTTTCACTCTGTTTGCCACTGTTTCAGTCTGTTTGCCTCTGTTTCAGTCTGTTTGCCTCTGTTTCACTCTGTTTGCCTCTGTTTCACTCTGTTCGCCTCTGTTTAAGTCTGTTTGCCTCTGTTTAAGTCTGTTTGCCTCTGTTTCAGTCTGTTTGCCTCTGTTTCAATCTGTTTGCCTCTGTTTCACTCTCTTTGCCTCTGTTTCACTCTGTTTGCCTTTGTTTAATTCTGTTGGCCTCTGTTTAAGTCTGTTTGCCTCTGTTTAAGTCCGTTTGCCTCTGTTTTAGTCTGTTTGCCTCTGCTTCACTCTGTTTGCCCCTGTATAAGTCTGTTTGCCTCTGTTTCACTCTTTTTGCCTCTGATTCACTCTTTATGCCTCTGTTTAACTCTGTTTAACTCTGTTTAAGTCTGTTTATCTCTGTTTGCCTCTGTTTAGCCCTGTGTGCCTCCGTTTGCCTATGTTTGCCTCTGTTTGCCTCCGTTTGCCTCTGTTTAAGTCTGTTTGCCTCTGTTTAAGTCTGTTTGCCTCTGTTTAAGGCTGTTTGCCTCTGTTTCACTCTGTTTGCCTCTGTTTCACTCTGTTTGCCTCTGTTTAATCCTGTTTGCCTCTGTTTGCCTCTGTTTGCCTCTGTTTAAGTCTGTTTGCCTCTGTTTCAGTCTGTTTGCCTCTGTTTAAGTCAGTTTGCCTCTGTTTTAGTCTGTTTGCCTCTGTTTCAATCTGTTCGCCCCTGTTTAAGTCTGTTTGCCTCTGTTTCACTCTGTTTGCCTCTGTTTCACTCTGTTTCCCTCTGTTTCACTCTGTTTGCCTCTGTTTCACTCTGTTTGTCTCTGTTTCACTCTTATTGCCTCTGTATGCCTCTGTTTCAGTCTGTTTGCCTCTGTTTCACTCTGTTTGACTCTGATTCAGTCTGTTTGCCTCTGTTTCAGTCTGTTTGCCTCTGTTTCACTCTGTTTGCCTCTGTCTAAGTCTGTTTGCTTCTGTTTAATTCTGTTTGCCTCTGTTTCAGTCTGTTTGCCTCTGTTTCACTCTGTTTGCCTCTGTTTCACTCTGTTGGCCTCTGTTTCACTCTGTTTGACTCTGTTTAAGTCTGTTTGCCTCTGTTTAAGTCTGTTTGGCTCTGTTTCACTCTGTTTGCCTCTGTTTCACTCTGTTTGCCTCTGTTTAATCCTGTTTGCCTCTGTTTAAGTCTGTTTGCCTCTGTTTAAGTCTGTTTGCCTCTGTTTCAGTCTGTTTGCCTTTGTTTCACTCTGTTTGCCTCTGATTCACTCTTTATGCCTCTGTTACACTCTGTTTAACTCTGTTTAAGTCTGTTTGCCTCGGTTTGCCTCGGTTTTACCCTGTTTGCCTCCGTTTGCGTCTGTTTGCCTCTGTTTGCCTCTGTTTAAGTCTGTTTGCCTCTGTTTAAGTCTGTTTGCCTCTGTTTCACACTGTTTGCCTCTGTTTCACTCTGTTTGCCTCTGTTTCGCTCTTTTTGCCTCTGTTTGTCTCTGTTTAAGTCTGCTTGCCTCTGTTTAAGTCTGTTTGCCTCTGTTTAAGTCAGTTTGCCTCTGTTTTAGTCTGTTTGCCTCTGTTTCAATCTGTTCGCCCCTGTTTAAGTCTGTTTGCCTCTGTTTAGCCTGTGTGCCTCCTTTTGCCTATGTTTGCCTCTGTTTGCCTCTGTTTGCCTCTGTTTAAGTCTGTTTGCCTCTGTTTCACTCTGTTTGCCTTTGTTTAAGTCTGTTTGCCTCTGTTTAAGTCCGTTTGCCTCTGTTTCACTCTGTTTGCCCCTGCATAAGTCTGTTTGCCTCTGTTTCACTCTGTTTGCCACTGTTTCACTCTTTTTGCCTCTGTTTAAGTCTGTTTGCCTCTGATTAAGTCTGTATGCCTCTGTTTCACTCTGTTTGCCTCTGTTTCAGTCTGTTTGCCTCTGTTTCAGTCTGTTTGCCTCTGTTTCACTCTGTTTGCCTCTGTTTCACTCTGTTCGCCTCTGTTTAAGTCTGTTTGCCTCTGTTTAAGTCTGTTTGCCTCTGTTTCAGTCTGTTTGCCTCTGTTTCAATCTGTTTGCCTCTGTTTCACTCTCTTTGCCTCTGTTTCACTCTGTTTGCCTTTGTTTAATTCTGTTGGCCTCTGTTTAAGTCTGCTTGCCTCTGTTTCACTCTGTTTGCCTCTGTTTCACTCTGTTTGCCTCTGTTTAATCCTTTTTGCGTCGGTTTGCCTCTGTTTGCCTCTGTTTGCATCTGTTTGCCTCTGTTTAAGTCTGTTTGCCTCTGTTTAAGTCCGTTTGCCTCTGTTTTAGTCTGTTTGCCTCTGCTTCACTCTGTTTGCCCCTGTATAAGTCTGTTTGCCTCTGTTTCACTCTTTTTGCCTCTGATTCACTCTTTATGCCTCTGTTTAACTCTGTTTAACTCTGTTTAAGTCTGTTTGCCTCTGTTTGCCTCTGTTTAGCCCTGTGTGCCTCCGTTTGCCTATGTTTGCCTCTGTTTGCCTCCGTTGCCTCTGTTTAAGTCTGTTTGCTTCTGTTTAAGTCTGTTTGCCTCTGTTTAAGGCTGTTTGCCTCTGTTTCACTCTGTTTGCCTCTGTTTCACTGTGTTTGCCTCTGTTTAATCCTGTTTGCCTCTGTTTGCCTCTGTTTGCCTCTGTTAAAGTCTGCTTGCCTCTGTTTAAGTCTGTTTGCATCTGTTTAAGTCAGTTTGCCTCTGTTTTAGTCTGTTTGCCTCTGTTTCAATCTGTTCGCCCCTGTTTAAGTCTGTTTGCCTCTGTTTCACTCTGTTTGCCTCTGTTTCACTCTGTTTCCCTCTGTTTCACTCTGTTTGCCTCTGTTTCACTCTGTTTGTCTCTGTTTCACTCTTTTTGCCTCTGTATGCCTCTGTTTCAGTCTGTTTGCCTCTGTTTCACTCTGTTTGACTCTGATTCAGTCTGTTTGCCTCTGTTTCACTCTGTTTGCCTCTGTTTCACTCTGTTTGCCTCTGTCTAAGTCTGTTTGCCTCTGTTTAATTCTGTTTGCCTCTGTTTCAGTCTGTTTGCCTCTGTTTCACTCTGTTTGGCTCTGTTTCACTCTGTTTGCCACTGTTTCACTCTGTTTGCCTCTGTTTAATCCTGTTTTCCTCTGTTTAAGTCTGTTTGCCTCTGTTTCAGTCTGTTTGCCTTTGTTTCACTCTGTTTGCCTCTGATTCACTCTTTATGCCTCTGTTACACTCTGTTTAACTCTGTTTAAGTCTGTTTGCCTCGGTTTGCCTCGGTTTTACCCTGTTTGCCTCCGTTTGCGTCTGCTTGCCTCTGTTTGCCTCTGTTTAAGTCTGTTTGCCTCTGTTTAAGTATGTTTGCCTCTGTTTAAGTCTGTTTGCCTCTGTTTCAGTCTGTTTGCCTCTGTTTCACACTGTTTGCCTCTGTTTCACTCTGTTTGCCTCTGTTTCGCTCTTTTTGCCTCTGTTTGTCTCTGTTTAAGTCTGCTTGCCTCTGTTTGAGTCTGTTTGCCTCTGTTTAAGTCTGTTTGCCTCTGTTTCAGTCTGTTTGCCTCTGTTTCAATCTGTTTGCCTCTGTTTCACTCTGTTTGCCTTTGTTTAAGTCTGCTTGCCTCTATTTAAGTCTGTTTGCCTCTGTTTCACTCTGTTTGCCTGTGTTTCAATCTGTTTGCCTCTGTTTAATCCTGTTTGCCTCGGTTTGCCTCTGTTTGCCTCTGTATGCCTCTGTTTGCCTCTGTTTAAGTCTGTTTGCCTCTGTTTAAGTCTGTTTGTCTCTGTTTAAGTCAGTTTGCCTCTGTTTTAGTCTGTTTGCCTCTGTTTCACTCTGTTTGCTCCTGTATAAGTCTGTTTGCCTCTGTTTCACTCTGTTTGCCTCTGTTTCACTCTGTTTGCCTCTGTTTCAGTCTGTTTGCCTCTGTTTCACTCCTTTTGCCTCTCTTTAAGTCTGTTTGCCTCTGATTAAGTCTGTATGCCTCTGTTTAACTCTGTTTGCCTCTGTTTCAGTCTGTTTGCCTCTGTTTCATTCTGTTTGCCTCTGTTTCACTCTTTTTGCCTTTGATTCACTCTTTATGCCTCTGTTTAACTCTGTTTAACTCTGTTTCAGTCTGTTTGCCTCTGTTTAGCCCTGTGTGCCTCCTTTTGCCTATGTTTGCCTCTGTTTGCCTCCTTTTGCCTCTTTTTAAGTCTGTTTGCCTCTCTTAAAGTCTGTTTGCCTCTGTTTAAGGCTGTTTGCCTCTGTTTCACTCTGTTTGCCTCTGTTTAATCCTGTTTGCCTCTGTTTAATCCTGTTTGCCTCTGTTTGCCTCTGTTTGCCTCTGTTTAAGTCATTTTGCCTCTGTTTAAGTCTGTTTGTCTCTGTTTAATTCAGTTTGCCTCTGTTTTAGTCTGTTTGCCTCTGTTTCAATCTGTTCGCCCCTGTTTAAGTCTGTTTGCCTCTGTTTCACTCTGTTTGCCTCTGTTTCGCTCTTTTTGCCTCTTTTTGTCTCTGTTTAAGTCTGTTTGCCTCTGTTTGAGTCTGTTTGCCTCTGTTTAAGTCTGTTTGCCTCTGTTTCAGTCTGTTTGCCTCTGTTTCAATCTGTTTGCCTCTGCTTCACTCTGTTTGCCATTGTTTAAGTCTGTTTGCCTCTGTTTAAGTCTGTTTGCCTCTGTTTCACTCTGTTTGCCTGTGTTTCACTCTGTTAGCCTCTGTTTAATCCTGTTTGCCTTGGTTTGCCTCTGTTTGGCTCTGTATGCCTCTGGTTGCCTCTGTTTAAGTCTGTTTGCCTCTGTTTAAGTCAGTTTGCCTCTGTTTGAGTCTGTTTGCCTATGTCTCACTCGGTTTGCCTCTGTTTCACTCTGTTTGCCTCTGTTTAATCCTGTTTGCATCTGTTTGCCTCTGTTTGCCTCTGTTTGTCTCTGTTTAAGTCTGCTTGCCTCTGTTTAAGTCTGTTTGCCTCTGTTTAAGTCAGTTTGCCTCTGTTTTAGTCTGTTTGCCTCTGTTTCAATCTGTTCGCCCCTGTTTAAGTCTGTTTGCCTCTGTTTAGCCTGTGTGCCTCCTTTTGCCTATGTTTGCCTCTGTTTGCCTCTGTTTGCCTCTGTTTAAGTCTGTTTGCCTCTGTTTCACTCTGTTTGCCTTTGTTTAAGTCTGTTTGCCTCTGTTTAAGTCCGTTTGCCTCTGTTTCACTCTGTTTGCCCCTGCATAAGTCTGTTTGCCTCTGTTTCACTCTGTTTGCCACTGTTTCACTCTTTTTGCCTCTGTTTAAGTTTGTTTGCCTCTGATTAAGTCTGTATGCCTCTGTTTCACTCTGTTTGCCTCTGTTTCAGTCTGTTTGCCTCTGTTTCAGTCTGTTTGCCTCTGTTTCACTCTGTTTGCCTCTGTTTCACTCTGTTCGCCTCTGTTTAAGTCTGTTTGCCTCTGTTTAAGTCTGTTTGCCTCTGTTTCAGTCTGTTTGCCTCTGTTTCAATCTGTTTGCCTCTGTTTCACTCTCTTTGCCTCTGTTTCACTCTGTTTGCCTTTGTTTAATTCTGTTGGCCTCTGTTTAAGTCTGCTTGCCTCTGTTTCACTCTGTTTGCCTCTGTTTCACTCTGTTTGGCTCTGTTTCACTCTGTTTGCCTCTGTTTAACTCTTTTTGCCTCTCTTTAAGTCTGTTTGCCTCTGATTAAGTCTGTATGCCTCTGTTTCACTCTGTTTGCCTCTGTTTCATTCTGTTTGCCTCTGTTTCAGTCTGTTTGCCTCTGTTTCATTCTGTTTGCCTCTGTTTCACTCTTTTTGCCTCTGATTCACTCTTTATGCCTCTGTTTAAATCTGTTTAACTCTGTTTAAGTCTGTTTGCCTCTGTTTAGCCCTGTGTGCCTCCTTTTGCCTATGTTTGCCTCTGTTTGCCTCCGTTTGCCTCTTTTTAGGTCTGTTTGCCTCTGTTTAAGTCTGTTTGCCTCTGTTTCACTCTGTTTGCCTCTGTTTCACTCTGTTTGCCTCTGTTTAATCCTGTTTGCCTCTGTTTGCCTCTGTTTCACTTTGTTTGCCTCTGTTTCACTTTTTTTGCCTCTGATTCACTCTTTATGCCTCTGTTTAACTCTGTTTAACTCTGTTTAAGTCTGTTTGCCTCTGTTTAAGCCCTGTGTGCCCTCCTTTTGCCTATGTTTGCCTCTGTTTGCCTCCGTTTGCCTCTGTTTGCCTCTGTTTAAGTCATTTTGCCTCTGTTTAAGTCTGTTTGCCTCTGTTTAAGTCAGTTTGCCTCTGTTTTAGTCTGTTTGCCTCTGTTTCAATCTGTTCGCCCCTGTTTAAGTCTGTTTGCCTCTGTTTCACTCTGTTTGCCTCTGTTTCGCTCTTTTTGCCTCTGTTTGTCTCTGTTTAAGTCTGTTTGCCTCTGTTTGAGTCTGTTTGCCTCTGTTTAAGTCTGTTTGCCTCTGTTTCAGTCTGTTTGCCTCTGTTTCAATCTGTTTGCCTCTTCTTCACTCTGTTTGCCTCTGTTTAAGTCTGTTTGCCTCTGTTTAAGTCTGTTTGCCTCTGTTTCACTCTGTTTGCCTGTGTTTCACTCTGTTTGCCTCTGTTTAATCCAGTTTGCCTCGGTTTCCCTCTGTTTGCCTCTGTATGCCTCTGTTTGCCTCTGTTTAAGTCTGTTTGCCTCTGTTTAAGTCAGTTTGCCTCTGTTTTAGTCTGTTTGCCTCTGTTTCATTCTGTTCGCCCCTGTTTAAGTCTGTTTGCCTCTGCTTTTCTCTGTTTGCCTCTGTTTCACTCTGTTTGCCTCTGTTTCACTTTTTTTGCCTCTGATTCACTCTTTATGCCACTGTTTAACTCTGTTTAACTCTGTTTAAGTCTGTTTGCCTCTGTTTAGCCCTGTGTGCCTCCTTTTGCCTATGTTTGCCTCTGTTTGCCTCCGTTTGCCTCTTTTTAAGTCTGTTTGCTCTGTTTAAGTCTGTTTGCCTCCGTTTAAGTCTGTTTGCCTATGTTTCACTCGGTTTGCCTCTGTTTCACTCTGTTTGCCTCTGTTTAATCCTTTTTGCCTCTGTTTGCCTCTGTTTGCCTCTGTTTAAGTCTGTTTGCCTCTGTTTAAGTCTGTCTGCCTCTGTTTAAGTCAGTTTGCCTCTGTTTTAGTCTGTTTGCCTCTGTTTCTATCTGTTTGACCCTGTTTCGCTCTGTTTGCCTCTGTTTCACTCTGTTTGCCTCTGTTTCACTCTGTTTGCCACTGTTTCACTCTGTTTGCCTCTGTTTAATTCTGTTTGCCTCTGTTTAAGTCTGTTTGCCTCTGTTTCACTCTGTTGACTCTGTATCAATATGTTTGCCTCTGTTTCACTCTGTTTGCCTCTGTTTCGCTCTTTTTGCATCTGTTGGTCTCTGTTTAAGTCTGTTTGCCTCTGTTTGAGTCTGTTTGCCTCTGTTTCACTCTGTTTGCCTCTGTTTATCCTGTTTGCCTCTGTTTAAGGTCTGTTTCCCTCTGTTTGAGTCTGTTTGCCTCTGTTTAAGTCTGTTTGCCTCTGTTTCAGTCTGTTTGTCTCTGTTTCAATCTGTTTGCCTCTGTTTCACTCTGTTTGCCTTTGTTTAAGTCTGTTTGCCTCTGTTTAAGTCTGTTTGCCTCTGTTTCACTCTGTTTGCCTGTGTTTCACTCTGATTGCCTCTGTTTAATCTTGTTTGCCTCGGTTTGCCTCTGTTTGCCTCTGTATGCATCTGTTTGCCTCTGTTTAAGTCTGTTTGCCTCTGTTTAAGTCAGCTTGCCTCTGTTTTAGTCTGTTTGCCTCTGTTTCACTCTGTTTGCCTCTGTTTCACTCTGTTTGCCTCTGTTTCACTCTGTTTGCCTCTGTTTCACTCTGTTGGCTCTGTTTCACTCTGTTTGCCTCTGTTTAACTCTTTTTGCCTCTCTTTAAGTCTGTTTTGCCTCTGATTAAGTCTGTATGCCTCTGTTTCACTCTGTTTGGCCTCTGTTTCAGTCTGTTTGCCTCTGTTTCATTCTGTTTGCCTCTGTTTCACTCTTTTTGCCTCTGATTCACTCTTTATGCCTCTGTTTAACTCTGTTTAACTCTGTTTAAGTCTGTTTGCCTCTGTTAAGCCTGTGTGCCTCCTTTTGCCTATGTTTGCCTCTGTTTGCCTCCGTTTGCCTCTTTTTAAGTCTGTTTGCCTCTGTTTCACTCTGTTTGACTCTGTTTCACTCTGTTTGCCTCTGTTTAATCCTGTTTTGCCTCTGTTTGCCTCTGTTTAAGTCTGTTTGCCTCTGTTTAAGTCTGTTTGCCTCTGTTTAAGTCAGTTTGCCTCTGTTTTAGTCTGTTTGCCTCTGTTTCAATCTGTTTTGCCCTTGTTTAAGTCTGTTTGCCTCTGTTTCACTCTGTTTGCCTCTGTTTCACTCTGTTTGCCTCTGTTTCACTCTGTTTGCCTCTGTTTCACTTTTTTTGCCTCTGATTCACTCTTTATGCCTCTGTTTAACTCTGTTTAAGTCTGTTTGCCTCTTTTTAGCCCTGTGTGCCTCCTTTTGCCTATGTTTGCCTCTGTTTGCCTCCGTTTGCCTCTTTTTAAGTCTGTTTGCCTCTGTTTAAGTCTGTTTGCCTCTGTTTAAGTCTGTTTGCCTCTGTTTCACTCTGTTTGCCTCTGTTTCACTCTGTTTGCCTCTGTTTAATCCTGTTTGCCTCTGTTTGCCTCTGTTTCACTTTGTTTGCCTCTGTTTCACTTTTTTTGCCTCTGATTCACTCTTTATGCCTCTGTTTAACTCTGTTTAACTCTGTTTAAGTCTGTTTGCCTCTGTTTAGCCTGTGTGCCTCCTTTTGCCTATGTTTGCCTCTGTTTGCCTCCGTTTGCCTCTGCTTGCCTTGTTTAAGTCATTTTGCCTCTGTTTAAGTCTGTTTGCCTCTGTTTAAGTCAGTTTGCCTCTGTTTAGTCTGTTTGCCTCTGTTTCAATCTGTTCGCCCCTGTTTAAGTCTGTTTGCCTCTGTTTCACTCTGTTTGCCTCTGTTTCGCTCTTTTTGCCTCTGTTTGTCTCTGTTTAAGTCTGTTTGCCTCTGTTTGAGTCTGTTTGCCTCTGTTTAAGTCTGTTTGCCTCTGTTTCAGTCTGTTTGCCTCTGTTTCAATCTGTTAGCCTCTGCTTCACTCTGTTTGCCTTTGTTCAAGTCTGTTTGCCTCTGTTTAAGTCTGTTTGCCTCTGTTTCACTCTGTTTGCCTGTGTTTCACTCTGTTTGCCTCTGTTTAATCCAGTTTGCCTCGGTTTCCCTCTGTTTGCCTCTGTATGCCTCTGTTTGCCTCTGTTTAATTCTGTTTGCCTCTGTTTCAGTCAGTTTGCCTCTGTTTTAGTCTGTTTGCCTCTGTTTCATTCTGTTTCGCCCCTGTTTAAGTCTGTTTGCCTCTGCTTTTCTCTGTTTGCCTCTGTTTCACTCTGTTTGCCTCTGTTTCACTTTTTTTGCCTCTGATTCACTCTTTATGCCACTGTTTAACTCTGTTTAACTCTGTTTAAGTCTGTTTGCCTCTGTTTAGCCCTGTGTGCCTCCTTTTTGCCTATTTTTGCCTCTGTTTGCCTCCGTTTGCCTCTTTTTAAGTCTGTTTGCCTCTGTTTAAGTCTGCTTGCCTATGTTTCACTCGTTTTGCCTCTGTTTCACTCTGTTCTGCCTCTGTTTAATCCTTTTTGCCTCTGTTTGCCTCTGTTTGCCTCTGTTTAAGTCTGTTTGCCTCTGTTTAAGTCTGTCTGCCTCTGTTTAAGTCAGTTTGCCTCTGTTTTAGTCTGTTTGCCTCTGTTTCTATCTGTTTGACCCTGTTTCGCTCTGTTTGCCTCTGTTTCACTCTGTTTGCCTCTGTTTCACTCTGTTTGCCTCTGTTTCACTCTGTTTGCCTCTGTTTAATTCTGTTTGCCTCTGTTTAAGTCTGTTTGCCTCTGTTTCACTCTGTTTGACTCTGTATCAATCTGTTTGCCTCTGTTTCACTCTGTTTGCCTCTGTTTCGCTCTTTTTGCATCTGTTGGTCTCTGTTTAAGTCTGTTTGCCTCTGTTTGAGTCTGTTTGCCTCTGTTTCACTCTGTTTGCCTCTGTTTAATCCTGTTTGCCTCTGTTTAAGTCTGTTTCCCTCTGTTTGAGTCTGTTTGCCTCTGTTTAAGTCTGTTTGCCTCTGTTTCAGTCTGTTTGTCTCTGTTTCAATCTGTTTGCCTCTGTTTCACTCTGTTTGCCTTTGTTTAAGTCTGTTTGCCTCTGTTTAAGTCTGTTTGCCTCTGTTTCACTCTGTTTGCCTGTGTTTCACTCTGATTGCCTCTGTTTAATCCTGTTTGCCTCGGTTTGCCTCTGTTTGCCTCTGTATGCATCTGTTTGCCTCTGTTTAAGTCTGTTTGCCTCTGTTTAAGTCAGCTTGCCTCTGTTTTAGTCTGTTTGCCTCTGTTTCACTCTGTTTGCCTCTGTTTCACTCTGTTTGCCTCTGTTTCACTCTGTTTGCCTCTGTTTCACTCTGTTTGGCTCTGTTTCACTCTGTTTGCCTCTGTTTAACTCTTTTTGCCTCTCTTTAAGTCTGTTTGCCTCTGATTAAGTCTGTATGCCTCTGTTTCAGTCTGTTTGTCTCTGTTTCAGTCTGTTTGCCTCTGTTTCATTCTGTTTGCCTCTGTTTCACTCTTTATGCCTCTGTTTAACTCTGTTTAACTCTGTTTAAGTCTGTTTGCCTCTGTTAGCCCTGTGTGCCTCCTTTTGCCTATGTTTGCCTCTGTTTGCCTCCGTTTGCCTCTTTTTAAGTCTGTTTGCCTCTGTTTCACTCTGTTTGACTCTGTTTCACTCTGTTTGCCTCTGTTTAATCCTGTTTGCCTCTGTTTGCTTCTGTTTAAGTCTGTTTGCCTCTGTTTAAGTCTGTTTGCCTCTGTTTAAGTCAGTTTGCCTCTGTTTTAGTCTGTTTGCCTCTGTTTCAATCTGTTTGCCCTTGTTTAAGTCTGTTTGCCTCTGTTTCACTCTGTTTGCCTCTGTTTCACTCTGTTTGCCTCTGTTTCACTCTGTTTGCCTCTGTTTCACCTTTTTTGCCTCTGATTCACTCTTTAGCCTCTGTTTAACTCTGTTTAAGTCTGTTTGCCTCTTTTTAGCCCTGTGTGCCTCCTTTTGCCTATGTTTGCCTCTGTTTGCCTCCGTTTGCCTCTTTTTAAGTCTGTTTGCCTCTGTTTAAGTCTGTTTGCCTCTGTTTCACTCTGTTTGCCTCTGTTTGCCTCTGTTTAATCATGTTTGCCTCTGTTTGCCTCTGTTTGCCTTGTTTAAGTCTGTTTGCCTCTGTTTAAGTCTGTTTGCCTCTGTTTAAGTCAGTTTGCCTCTGTTTTAGTCTGTTTGCCTCTGTTTCATCTGTTTGACCCTGTTTCGCTCTGTTTGCCTCTGTTTCACTCTGTTTGCCTCTGTTTCACTCTGTTTGCCTCTGTTTAATTCTGTTTGCCTCTGTTTAAGTCTGTTTGCCTCTGTTTCACTCTTTTTGACTCTGTTTCACTCTGTTTGCCTCTGTTTCACTCTGTTTGCCTCTGTTTCGCTCTTTTTGCATCTGTTTGTCTCTGTTTAAGTCTGTTTGCCTCTGTTTGAGTCTGTTTGCCTCTGTTTCACTCTGTTTGCCTATGTTTAATCCTGTTTGCCTCTGTTTAAGTCTGTTTCCCGCTGTTTGAGTCTGTTTGCCTCTGTTTAAGTCTGTTTGCCTCTGTTTCAGTCTTTTTGCCTCTGTTTTAATCTGTTTTCCTCTGTTTCACTCTGTTTGCCTTTGTTTAAGTCTGTTTGCCTCTGTTTAAGTCTGTTTGCCTCTGTTTCACTCTGTTTGCCTGTGTTTCACTCTGTTTGCCTCTGTTTAATCCTGTTTGCCTCGGTTTCAGTCTGTTTGCCTCTGTTTCAGTCTGTTTGCCTCTGTTTTAGTCTGTTTGCCTCTGTTTCACTCTGTTTGCCTCTGTTTCACTCTGTTTGCCTCTGTTTCAGTCTGTTTGCCTCTGTTTCACTCTGTTTGGCTCTGTTTCACTCTGTTTGCCTCTGTTTAACTCTTCTTGCCTCTCTTTAAGTCTGTTTGCCTCTGATTAAGTCTGTATGCCTCTGTTTTCACTCTGTTTTACTCTGTTTCAGTCTGTTTGCCTCTGTTTCAGTCTGTTTGCCTCTGTTTCATTCTGTTTGCCTCTGTTTCACTCTTTTTGCCTCTGATTCACTCTTTATGCCTCTGTTTAACTCTGTTTAACTCTGTTTAAGTCTGTTTGCCTCTGTTTAGCCCTGTGTGCCTCCTTTTGCCTATGTTTGCCTCTGTTTGCCTCCGTTTGCCTCTTTTTAAGTCTGTTTGCTCTCTGTTTCACTCTGTTTGCCTCTGTTTCACTCTGTTTGCCTCTGTTTAATCCTGTTTGCCTCTGTTTGCCTCTGTTTAAGTCTGTTTGCCTCTGTTTTAGTCTGTTTGCCTCTGTTTCAATCTGTTCGCCCCTGTTTAAGTCTGTTTGCCTCTGTTTCTCTCTGTTTGCCTCTGTTTCACTCTGTTTGCCTCTGTTTCAGTCTGTTTGCCTCTGTTTCACTTTTTTTGCCTCTGATTCACTCTTTATGCCTCTGTTTAACTCTGTTAACTCTGTTTAAGTCTGTTTGCCTCTGTTTAGCCCTGTGTGCCTCCTTTTGCCTATGTTTGCCTCTGTTTGCCTCCGTTTGCCTCTTTTTAAGTCTGTTTGCCTCTGTTTAAGTCTGTTTGCCTCTGTTTCACTCTGTTTGCCTCTGTTTTACTCTGTTTGCCTCTGTTTAATCATGTTTGCCTCTGTTTGCCTCTGTTTGCCTCTGTTTAAGTCTGTTTGCCTCTGTTTAAGTCTGTTTGCCTCTGTTTAAGTCAGTTTGCCTCTGTTTTAGTCTGTCTGCCTCTGTTTCAATCTGTTTGACCCTGTTTCGGTCTGTTTGACTCTGTTTCACTCTGTTTGCCTCTGTTTCACTCTGTTTGCCTCTGTTTAATTCTGTTTGCCTCTGTTTAAGTCTGTTTGCCTCTGTTTCACTCTGTTTGTCTCTGTTTCACTCTGTTTGCCTCTGTTTCACTCTGTTTGCCTCTGTTTCGCTCTTTTTGCATCTGTTTGTCTCTGTTTAAGTCTTTTGCCTCTGTTTGAGTCTGTTTGCCTCTGTTTCACTCTGTTTGCCTATGTTTAATCCTGTTTGCCTCTGTTTAAGTCTGTTTCCCGCTGTTTGAGTCTGTTTGCCTCTGTTTAAGTCTGTTTGCCTCTGTTTCAGTCTGTTTGCCTCTGTTTTAATCTGTGTTCCTCTGTTTCACTCTGTTTGCCTTTGTTTAAGTCTGTTTGCCTCTGTTTAAGTCTGTTTGCCTCTGTTTCACTCTGTTTGCCTGTGTTTCACTCTGTTTGCCTCTGTTTAATCCTGTTTGCCTCGGTTTGCCTCAGTTTGCCTCTGTATGCCTCTGTTTGCCTCTGTTTAAGTCTGTTTGCCTCTGTTTAAGTCTGTTTGCCTCTGTTCAAGTCAGTTTGCCTCTGTTTTATTCTGTTTGCCTCTGTTTCACTCTGCATGCCCCTGTATAAGTCCGTTTGCCTCTGTTTCACTCTGTTTGCCTCTGTTTCACTCTGTTTGCCTCTGTTTCACTCTTTTTGCCTCTCTTTAAGTCTGTTTGGCTCTGATTAAGTCTGTATGCCTCTGTTTCACTCTGTTTGCCTCTGTTTCAGTCTGTTTGCCTCTGTTTCAGTCTGTTTGCCTCTGTTTAGCCCTGTGTGCATCCTTTTGCCTATGTTTGCCTCTGTTTGCCTCCGTTTGCCTCTTTTTAAGTCTGTTTGCCTATGTTAAGTCTGTTTGCCCCCGTTTCACTCTGTTTGCCTCAGTTTCACTCTGTTTGCCTCTGTTTAATCCTGTTTTGCCTCTGTTTGCCTCTGTTTGCCTCTGTTTAAGTCTGTTTGCCTCTGTTTAAGTCTGTTTGCCTCTGTTTAAGTCAGTTTGCCTCTGTTTTAGTCTGTTTGCCTCTGTTTCAATCTGTTCGCCCCTGTTTAAGTCTGTTTGCCTCTGTTTCACTCTGTTTGCCTCTGTTTCACTCTGTTTGACTCTGTTTCACTTTTTTGCCTCTGATTCACTCTTTATGCCTCTGTTTAACTCTGTTTAACTCTGTTTAAGTCTGTTTGCCTCTGTTTAGCCCTGTGTGCCTCCTTTTGCCTATGTTTGACTCTGTTTGCCTCCGTTTGCCTCTTTTTAAGTCTGTTTGCCTCTGTTTCAGTCTGTTTGCCTCTGTTTAGCCCTGTGTGCATCCTTTTGCCTATGTTTGCCTCTGTTTGCCTCCGTTTGCCTCTTTTTAAGTCTGTTTGCCTATGTTAAGTCCTGTTTGCCTCCGTTTCACTCTGTTTGCCTCAGTTTCACTCTGTTGCCTCTGTTTAATCC
>JANJGN010004401.1:0-33663 GCA_026770705.1 Isurus oxyrinchus | reverse complement strand
GTTTAACTCTGTTTAACTCTGTTTGCCTCTGTTTAAGTCTCTTTGCATCTGTTTCAGTCTGTTTGCCTCTGTTTGCCTCTGTTTGCCTCTGTTTGCCTCTGCTTAAGTCTATTTAAGTCTGTTTAAGTCTGTGTGCCTCTGTTTAATTCTGTTTGCCTCTGTTAAAGTCTGTTTGCCTCTGTTTCAGTCTGTTTGCCTCTGTTTGCATCTGTTTGCCTCTGTTTGCCTCTGTTTGCCCCTGTTTGCCACTGTTTAACATTGTTTCCATCTGTTTAACACCGTTTGCCTCTGTTTAACACTGCTTAACATCTGTTTAACTCTGTTTGCCTCTGTTTAACACTGTTTAACCCTGTTTGCCCCTGTTTGCCACTGTTTAACATTGTTTCCATCTGTTTAACACCGTTTGCCTCTGTTTAACACTGCTTAACATCTGTTTAACTCTGTTTGCCTCTGTTTAACACTGTTTAACCCTGTTTGCCTCTGTTTGCCTCTGTTTAACTCTGTTTAACTCTGTTTGCCTCTGTTTAAAACTGTTTCCATCTGTTTAACACTGTTTAACACTGTTTGCCTGTGTTTGCCTCTGCTTGCCACTGCTTGTCCCTGTTTAACACTGTTTAAGCCTGTTTGCCTCTGTTTAACCCTGATTGCCTCTGTTTAACACTGTTTGCCTCTGTTTAACACTGTTTGCCTCTGTTTAACACTGTTTGCCTCAGTTTAACACCGTTTAACTCTGTTTAACACTCTTTAACTCTGTTTGCCTCTGTTTAACACTGTCTGTCTCAGCTAACACTGCTTGCCGCTGTTTAACACTGTTTACCTCTCTTTGCCTTTGTTTAACCCTGTTTGCTCTGTTTAACACTATTTAACTCTGTTTAACACTGTTTCCCTCTGCTTAACACTGTTTACCTCTGTTTAACACTGTTTGCCTCTTTTTAACACTGCTTAACATCTGCTTCACTCTGTTTGCCTCTGTTTAACACTGTTTAACCCTGTTTGCCTCTGTTTAACCCTGTTTAAACCTGTTTGCCTCTGGTTAACCCTGTTTGCCTCTGTTTAACCCTGTTTGCCTCTGTTTAACACTGTTTGCCTCTGTTTAACTCTGTTTGCCTCCTTTTGCCTCTGTTTCACTCTGTTTAACTCTGTTTGCCTCTGTTTAACACTGTTTGCCTCTGTTTAACACTGTTTAACACTGTTTGCCTCTGTTTGCCTCTGCTTGCCACTGCTTGCCTCTGTTTAACACTGTTTAACTCTGTTTGCTCTGCTTAAGTCTGTTTGCCTCTGTTTAAGTCTGTTTGCCTCTGTTTAAGTCTGTTTGCATCTGTTTAAGTCTGTTTGCCTCTGTTTAAGTCTGTTTAAGTCTGTCTTAGTCTGTTTAAGTTTGTTAGCCTCTGTTTGCCTCTGTTTGCCTCTGGTTGCCTCTCCTTGCCACTGTTTAACCCTGTTTGCCTCTGTTTAACACTTTCTAACCCTGTTTACCTCTGTTTAACCCTGCTTGCCTCGATTTAAGTCTGTTTGCCTCTGTTTAAGTCTGTTTGCCTCTGTTTAACTCTGTTTAAGTCTGTTTGCCTCTGTTGAAATCTGTTTCACTCTGTTTAAGTCTGTTTCAGTCTGTTTGCCTCTTTTTGCCTCTGTTTAAGTCTGTTTGCCTCTTTCTAAGTCTGTTTGCCTCAATTTAACTCTGTTTGCCTCTGTTTAAGTCTGTTTGCCTCTGTTTAAGTCTTTTTGCCTCTGTTTAAGTCTGTTTGCCTCTGTTTGCCTCTGTTTGCCTCTGTTTAAGTCTATTTAAGTCTGTTTAAGTCTGTGTGCGTCTGTTTAAGTCTGTTTGCCTCTGTTTAAGTCTTTTTGCCTCTGTTTGCCTCTGTTTGCCTCTGTTTGCCCCTGTTTGCCTCTGGTTAACACTGTTTCCGTCTGTCTAACACTGTTTACCTCTGTTTAACACTGTTTGCCTCTGTTTAACACTGCTTAACATCTGTTTAACTCTGTTTGCCTCTGTTTAACCCTGTTTAACCCTGTTTGCCTCTGTTTAAGTCTGTTTGCCTCTGTTTAACCCTGTTTGCCTCTGTTTAAAACTGTTTGCCTCTGTTTGCCTCTGTTTAACTCTGTTTGCCTCTGTTTAACACTGTTTGCCTCTGTTTAACACTGTTTAGCACTGTTTGCCTCTGTTTGCCTCTGCTTGCCATTGCTTGCCTCTATTTAACACTGTTTAACCCTGTTTGCCTCTGTTTAACCCTGATTGCCTCTGTTAACACTGTTTGCCTCTGTTTAACACTGTTTGCCTCAGTTTAACACCGTTTAACTCTGTTTAACACTCTTTAACTCTGTTTGCCTCTGTTTAACACTGTCTGTCTCAGCTAACACTGCTTGCCTCTGTTTAACACTGTTTACCTCTCTTTGCCTTTGTTTAACCCTGTTTGCCTCTGTTTAACACTATTTAACTCTGTTTAACACTGTTTCCCTCTGCTTAACACTGTTTACCTCTGTTTAACACTGTTTGCCTCTTTTTAACACTGCTTAACATCTGCTTCACTCTGTTTGCCTCTGTTTAACACTGTTTAACCCTGTTTGCCTCTGTTTAACCCTGTTTAACCCTGTTTGCCTCTGGTTAACCCTGTTTGCCTCTGTTTAACCCTGTTTGCCTCTGTTTAACACTGTTTGCCTCTGTTTAACTCTGTTTGCCTCCTTTTGCCTCTGTTTCACTCTGTTTAACTCTGTTTGCCTCTGTTTAACACTGTTTGCCTCTGTTTAACACTGTTTAACACTGTTTGCCTCTGTTTGCCTCTGCTTGCCACTGCTTGCCTCTGTTTAACACTGTTTAACTCTGTTTGCTCTGCTTAAGTCTGTTTGCCTCTGTTTAAGTCTGTTTGCCTCTGTTTAAGTCTGTTTGCATCTGCTTAAGTCTGTTTGCCTCTGTTTAAGTCTGTTTAAGTCTGTCTTAGTCTGTTTAAGTTTGTTAGCCTCTGTTTGCCTCTGTTTGCCTCTGGTTGCCTCTCCTTGCCACTGTTTAACCCTGTTTGCCTCTGTTTAACACTTTCTAACTCTGTTTACCTCTGTTTAACCCTGCTTGCCTCGATTTAAGTCTGTTTGCCTCTGTTTAAGTCTGTTTGCCTCTGTTTAACTCTGTTTAAGTCTGTTTGCCTCTGTTGAAATCTGTTTCACTCTGTTTAAGTCTGTTTCAGTCTGTTTGCCTCTTTTTGCCTCTGTTTAAGTCTGTTTGCCTCTTTCTAAGTCTGTTTGCCTCAATTTAACTCTGTTTGCCTCTGTTTAAGTCTGTTTGCCTCTGTTTAAGTCTTTTTGCCTCTGTTTGCCTCTGTTTAACACTGTTTCCGTCTGTTTAACACTGTTTACCTCTGTTTAACACTGTTTGCCTCTGTTTAACACTGCTTAACATCTGTTTAACTCTGTTTGCCTCTGTTTAACACTGTTTAAACCTGTTTGCCTCTGTTTAACCCTGTTTAACCCTGTTTGCCTCTGTTTAAGTCTGTTTGCCTCTGTTTAACCCTGTTTGCCTCTGTTTAACACTGTTTGCCTCTGTTTGCCTCTGTTTAACTCTGTTTGCCTCTGTTTAACACTGTTTGCCTCTGTTTAACACTGTTTAGCACTGTTTGCCTCTGTTTGCCTCTGCTTGCCATTGCTTGCCTCTATTTAACACTGTTTAACCCTGTTTGCCTCTGTTTAACCCTGATTGCCTCTGTTAACACTGTTTGCCTCTGTTTAACACTGTTTGCCTCTGTTCAACACTGTTTGCCTCTGTTTAACACTGTTTTACTGTTTAACACTCTTAAACTCTGTTTGCATCTGTTTAACACTGTCTGCCTCAGCTAACACTGTTTACCTCTCTTTGCCTTTGTTTAACCCTGTTTGCCTCTGTTTAACACTGTTTGCCTCTGTTTAACACTGTTTGCCTCTTTTTAACACTGTTTGCCTCTGTTTAACACTGTTTAACTCTGTTTAACACTCTGTTTCACTCTGTTTGCCTCTGTTTGCCTCTGTTTGCCTCTGTTTAACTCTGTTTAACTCTCTATGCCTCAGTTGAATTCTGTTTGCCTCTTTTTAAATCTGTTTAAATTAGTTTACTTCTGCTTAATTCTGTTTAACTCTGTTTGCCTCTGTTTAACTCTATTTAACTCTGTTTTCCTCTGTTTAACGCTGTTTAACTCTGTTTGCCTCTGTTTATTTCTGTTTGCCTCTGTTTAACTCTGTTTACTCAGTTTTCCTCTGTTTGCCTCTGTTTGACACTGTGTAAATCTGTTTGCCTCTGTATAACTCTGTTTAACTCTGTTTGCCTCTGTTTAACTCTGCTAAACTCTGTTTAACACTGTTCGCCTCTGCTTAACTCTGTTTAAATCTGTTTGTCTCTTTTTAACTCTGTATAACTCTGTTCACCTATGTTTAACTCAGCTTCGCTCTGTTTGCCTCTGTTTAACTCTGCCTCTGTTTAACTCTATTTAACTCTGTTTGCCTCTGTTTAACGCTGTTTAACTCTGTTTGCCTCTGTTTAACTCTGTTTTCCTCTGTTTAACTCTGATTAACTCAGTTTCCCTCTGTTTGCCTCTGTTTAACTCTGTTTAAGTCTGTTTAAGTCTGTTTGCCTCTGTTTGCCTCTGTTTAGGTCTGTTTGCCTCTGTTTAACTCTGTTTCAGTCTGTTTGCCTCTGTTTAACTCTGTTTAACTCTGTTTAACTCTGTTTAAGTCTGTTTAAGTCTGTTTGCCCCTGTTTAAGTCTGTGTGCCTCTGTTTCAGTCTGTTTGCCTCTGTTTAAGTCTTTTTGCCTCTGTTTAAGTCTGTTTGCCTCTGTTTGCCTCTGTTTGCCTCTGTTTGCCTCTGTTTAAGTCTATTTAAGTCTGTTTAAGTCGGTGTGCCTCTGTTTAAGTCTGTTTGGCTCTGTTTAAGTCTTTTTGCCTCTGTTTAAGTCTGTTTGCCTCTGTTTGCCTCTGTTTGCCTCTGTTTGCCTCTGTTTGCCCCTGTTTGCCACTGTTTAACATTGTTTCCATCTGTTTAACACTGTTTACCTCTGTTTAACACTGTTTGCCTCTGTTTAACACTGCTTAACATCTGTTTAACTCTGTTTGCCTCTGTTTAACACTGTTTAACCCTGTTTGCCTCTGTTTGCCTCTGTTTAACTCTGTTTGCCTCTGTTTAAAACTGTTTCCCTCTGTTTAACACTGTGTAACACTGTTTGCCTCTGTTTGCCTCTGCTTGCCACTGCTTGCCTCTGTTTAACACTGTTTAAGCCTGTTTGCCTCTGTTTAACCCTGATTGCCTCTGTTTAACACTGTTTGCCTCTGTTTAACACTGTTTGCCTCTGTTTAACAATGTTTGCCTCTGTTTAACACTGCTTGCCTCAGTTTAACACCGTTTAACTCTGTTTAACACTCTTTAACTCTGTATGCCTCTGTTTAACACTGTCTGTCTCAGCTAACACTGTTTGCCTCTGCTTAACACTGTTTACCTCTCTTTGCCTTTGTTTAACCCTGTTTGCCTCTGTTTAACACTATTTAACTCTGTTTAACACTGTTTAACACTGTTTGCCTCTGTTTAACACTGTTTGCCTCTGTTTAACACTGTTTAGCACTGTTTGCCTCTGTTTGCCTCTGCTTGCCATTGCTTGCCTCTGTTTAACACTGTTTAACCCTGTTTGCCTCTGTTTAACCCTGATTGCCTCTGTTTAACACTGTTTGCCTCTGTTTAACACTGTTTGCCTCTGTTTAACACTGTTTGCCTCTGTTTAACACTGTTTAACTCTGTTTAACACTCTTAAACTCTGTTTGCATCTGTTTAACACTGTTCTGCCTCAGCTAACACTGTTTGCCTCTGTTTAACACTGTTTGCCTCTGTTTAACACTGTTTGCCTCTGTTTAACACTGTTTGCCTCTGTTTAACACTGTTTAACTCTGTTTAACACTCTTAAACTCTGTTTGCATCTGTTTAACACTGTCTGCCTCTGCTAACACTGTTTGCCTCTGTTTAACACTGTTTACCTCTCTTTGCCTTTGTTTAACCCTGTTTGCCTCTGTTTAACACTGTTTGCCTCTGTTTAACTCTGTTTGCTTCTGTTTAAAACTGTTTGCCTCTGTTTAACACTGTTTACATCTGTTTGCCTTTGTTTAGCTCCATTTCACTCTGTTTCATTGTGTTTGCCTCTGTTTCACTCTGTTTGCCTCTGTTTGCCTCTGTTTGCCTCTGTTTAACTCTGTTTAACTCTCTATGCCTCAGTTGAATTCTGTTTGCCTCTTTTTAACTCTGTTTAAATTAGTTTACTTCTGCTTAATTCTGTTTAACTCTGTTTGCCTCTGTTTAACTCTATTTTACTCTGTTTTCCTCTGTTTAACGCTGTTTAACTCTGTTTGCCTCTGTTTATTTCTGTTTGCCCCTGTTTGCCTCTGTTTAACACCGTTTCCCTCTGTTTAACACTGTTTACCTCTGTTTAACACTGTTTGCCTCTGTTTAACACTGCTTAACATCTGTTTAACTCTGTTTGCCTCTGTTTAACCCTGTTTAACCCTGTTTGCCTCTGTTTAAGTCTGTTTGCCTCTGTTTAAGTCTGTTTGCCTCTGTTTAAGTCTTTTTGCCTCTGTTTAAGTCTGTTTGCCTCTGTTTGCCTCTGTTTGCCTCTGATTAAGTCTATTTAAGTCTGTTTAAGTCTGTGAGCCACTGTTTAAGTCTGTTTGCCTCTGTTTAAGTCTGTTTGCCTCTGTTTAAGTCTGTTTGCCTCTGTTTAACTCTGTTTAATTCTGTTTGCCTCTGTTTAAGTCTATTTAAGTCTGTTTAAGTCTGTTTGCCTCTATTTAAGTCTGTTTGCCTCTGTTTAACTCTGTTTCCCTCTGTTTAAGTCTGTTTGCCTCTGTTTGACTCTGTTTGCCTCTGTTTGCCCCTGTTTGCCTCTGTTTAAAACCGTTTCCCTCTGTTTAACACTGTTTACCTCTGTTTAACACTGTTTGCCTCTGTTTAACACTGCTTAACATCTGTTTAACTCTGTTTGCCTCTGTTTAACCCTGTTTAACCCTGTTTGCCTCTGTTTAAGTCTGTTTGCCTCTGTTTAAGTCTGTTTGCCTCTGTTTAAGTCTTTTTGCCTCTGTTTAAGTCTGTTTGCCTCTGTTTGCCTCTGTTTGCCTCTGATTAAGTCTATTTAAGTCTGTTTAAGTCTGTGAGCCACTGTTTAAGTCTGTTTGCCTCTGTTTAAGTCTGTTTGCCTCTGTTTAAGTCTGTTTGCCTCTGTTTGCCTCTGTTTGCCCCTGTTTGCCTCTGTTTAACACTGTTTCCCTCTGTTTAACACTGTTTACCTCTGTTTAACAGTTTGCCTCTGTTTAACACTGCTTAACATCTGTTTAACTTTGTTTGCATCTGTTTAACACTGTTTAACCCTGTTTGCCTCTGTTTAACCCTGTTTAACCCTGTTTGCCTCTGTTTAACCCTTTTTGCCTCTGTTTAACCCTGTTTGCCTCTGTTTAACACTGTTTGCCTCTGTTTGCCTCTGTTTAACTCTGTTTAACTCTGTTTACTCAGTTTTCCTCTGTTTGCCTCTGTTTGACACTGTGTAAATCTGTTTGCCTCTGTATAACTCTGTTTAACTCTGTTTGCCTCTGTTTAACTCTGCTAAACTCTGTTTAACACTGTTCGCCTCTGCTTAACTCTGTTTAAATCTGTTTGTCTCTGTTTAACTCTGTATAACTCTGTTCACCTATGTTTAACTCAGCTTCGCTCTGTTTGCCTCTGTTTAACTCTGCCTCTGTTTAACTCTATTTAACTCTGTTTGCCTCTGTTTAACGCTGTTTAACTCTGTTTGCCTCTGTTTAACTCTGTTTAAGTCTGTTTAAGTCTGTTTGCCTCTGTTTGCCTCTGTTTAGGTCTGTTTGCCTCTGTTTAACTCTGTTTAAGTCTGTTTGCCTCTGTTTAACTCTGTTTAACTCTGTTTAAGTCTGTTTAAGTCTGTTTAAGTCTGTTTGCCCCTGTTTAAGTCTGTGTGCCTCTGTTTCAGTCTGTTTGCCTCTGTTTAAGTCTTTTTGCCTCTGTTTAAGTCTGTTTGCCTCTGTTTGCCTCTGTTTAAGTCTATTTAAGTCTCTTTCAGTCGGTGTGCCTCTGTTTAAGTCTGTTTGGCTCTGTTTAAGTCTTTTTGCCTCTGTTTAAGTCTGTTTGCCTCTGTTTGCCTCTCTTTGCCTCTGTTTGCCTCTGCTTGCCCCTGTTTGCCACTGTTTAACATTGTTTCCATCTGTTTAACACTGTTTACCTCTGTTTAACACTGTTTGCCTCTGTTTAACACTGCTTAACATCTGTTTAACTCTGTTTGCCTCTGTTTAACACTGTTTAACCCTGTTTGCCTCTGTTTGCCTCTGTTTTACTCTGTTTAACTCTGTTTGCCTCTGTTTTAAACTGTTTCCCTCTGTTTAACACTGTTTAACACTGTTTGCCTCTGTTTGCCTCTGCTTGCCACTGCTTGCCTCTGTTTAACACTGTTTAAGCCTGTTTGCCTCTGTTTAACCCTGATTGCCTCTGTTTAACACTGTTTGCCTCTGTTTAACACTGCTTGCCTCTGTTTAACAATGTTTGCCTCTGTTTAACACTGTTTGCCTCAGTTTAACACCGTTTAACTCTGTTTAACACTCTTTAACTCTGTTTGCCTCTGTTTAACATGTCTGTCTCAGCTAACACTGTTTGCCTCTGCTTAACACTGTTTACCTCTCTTTGCCTTTGTTTAACCCTGTTTGCCTCTGTTTAACACTATTTAACTCTGTTTAACACTGTTTAACACTGCCTCTGTTTCACACTGTTTGCCTCTGTTTCACACTATTTAACTCTGTTTAACAGTGTTTAACTCTGTTTGCCTCTGTTTAACACTGTTTGCCTCTAACACTGTTTACCTCTGTTTGCCTTTGTTTAGCTCCATTTCACTCTGTTTAACTCTGATTGCCTCTGTTTCACTCTGTTTCATTCTGTTTGCCTCTGTTTCACTCTGTTTGCCTCTGTTTGCCTCTGTTTAACTCTGTTTAACTCTGTATGCCTCACTTGAATTCTGTTTGCCTCTTTTTAACTCATTTTAACTTAGTTTACATCTGCTTAATTCTGTTTAACACTGTTTGCCTCTGTTTAACTCTATTTAACTCTGTTTTCCTCTGTTTAACGCTGTTTAACTCTGTTTGCCTCTGTTTATTTCTGTTTGCCTCTGTTTAACTCTGTTTACTCAGTTTTCCTCTGTTTGCCTCTGTTTGACACTGTGTAAATCTGTTTGCCTCTGTATAACTCTGTTTAACTCTGTTTGCCTCTGTTTAACTCTGCTTAACTCTGTTTAACACTGTTCGCCTCTGCTTAACTCTGTTTAAATCTGTTTGTCTCTTTTTAACTCTGTATAACTCTGTTCACCTATGTTTAACTCAGCTTCGCTCTGTTTGCCTCTGTTTAACTCTGCCTCTGTTTAACTCTATTTAACTCTGTTTGCCTCTGTTTAACGCTGTTTAACTCTGTTTGCCTCTGTTTAACTCTGTTTTCCTCTGTTCAACTATGATTAACTCAGTTTCCCTCTGTTTGCCTCTGTTTAACTCTGTTTAAGTCTGTTTAAGTCTGTTTGCCTCTGTTTGCCTCTGGTTAGGTCTGTTTGCCTCTGTTTAACTCTGTTTAAGTCTGTTTGCCTCTGTTTAACTCTGTTTAACTCTGTTTAACTCTGTTTAAGTCTGTTTAAGTCTGTTTGCCCCTGTTTAAGTCTGTGTGCCTCTGTTTCAGTCTGTTTGCCTCTGTTTAAGTCTTTTTGCCTCTGTTTAAGTCTGTTTGCCTCTGTTTGCCTCTGTTTGCCTCTGTTTGCCTCTGTCTAAGTCTATTTAAGTCTGTTTAAGTCGGTGTGCCTCTGTTGAAGTCTGTTTGGCTCTGTTTAAGTCTTTTTGCCTCTGTTTAAGTCTGTTTGCCTCTGTTTGCCTCTGTTTGCCTCTGTTTGCCTCTGCTTGCCCCTGTTTGCCACTGTTTAACATTGTTTCCATCTGTTTAACACTGTTTACCTCTGTTTAACACTGTTTGCCTCTGTTTAACACTGCTTAACATCTGTTTAACTCTGTTTGCCTCTGTTTAACACTGTTTAACCCTGTTTGCCTCTGTTTGCCTCTGTTTAACTCTGTTTAACTCTGTTTGCCTCTGTTTAAAACTGTTTCCCTCTGTTTAACACTGTGTAACACTGTTTGCCTCTGTTTGCCTCTGCTTGCCACTGCTTGCCTCTGTTTAACACTGTTTAAGCCTGTTTGCCTCTGTTTAACCCTGATTGCCTCTGTTTAACACTGTTTGCCTCTGTTTAACACTGTTTGCCTCTGTTTAACAATGTTTGCCTCTGTTTAACACTGTTTGCCTCAGTTTAACACCGTTTAACTCTGTTTAACACTCTTTAAATCTGTATGCCTCTGTTTAACACTGTCTGTCTCAGCTAACACTGTTTGCCTCTGCTTAACACAGTTTACCTCTCTTTGCCTTTGTTTAACCCTGTTTGCCTCTGTTTAACACTATTTAACTCTGTTTAACACTGTTTAACACTGTTTGCCTCTGTTTAACACTGTTTGCCTCTGTTTAACACTGTTTAGCACTGTTTGCCTCTGTTTGCCTCTGCTTGCCATTGCTTGCCTCTGTTTAACACTGTTTAACCCTGTTTGCCTCTGTTTAACCCTGATTGCCTCTGTTTAACACTGTTTGCCTCTGTTTAACACTGTTTGCCTCTGTTTAACACTGTTTGCCTCTTTTTAACACTGTTTAACTCTGTTTAACACTCTTAAACTCTGTTTGCATCTGTTTAACACTGTCTGCCTCAGCTAACACTGTTTGCCTCTGTTTAACACTGTTTGCCTCTGTTTAACACTGTTTGCCTCTGTTTAACACTGTTTGCCTCTGTTTAACACTGTTTAACTCTGTTTAACACTCTTAAACTCTGTTTGCATCTGTTTAACACTGTCTGCCTCTGCTAACACTGTTTGCCTCTGTTTAACACTGTTTACCTCTCTTTGCCTTTGTTTAACCCTGTTTGCCTCTGTTTAACACTGTTTGCCTCTGTTTAACTCTGTTTGCTTCTGTTTAACACTGTTTGCCTCTGTTTAACACTGTTTACATCTGTTTGCCTTTGTTTAGCTCCATTTCACTCTGTTTCATTGTGTTTGCCTCTGTTTCACTCTGTTTGCCTGTTTGCCTCTGTTTGCCTCTGTTTAACTCTGTTTAACTCTCTATGCCTCAGTTGAATTCTGTTTGCCTCTTTTTAACTCTGTTTAAATTAGTTTACTTCTGCTTAATTCTGTTTAACTCTGTTTGCCTCTGTTTTACTCTATTTAACTCTGTTTTCCTCTGTTTAACGCTGTTTAACTCTGTTTGCCTCTGTTTATTTCTGTTTGCCTCTGTTTAACGCTGTTTACTCAGTTTTCCTCTGTTTGCCTCTGTTTGACACTGTGTAAATCTGTTTGCCTCTGTATAACTCTGTTTAACTCTGTTTGCCTCTGTTTAACTCTGCTTAACTTTGTTTAACACTGTTCGCCTCTGCTTAACTCTGTTTAAATCTGTTTGTCTCTGTTTAACTCTGTATAACTCTGTTCACCTATGTTTAACTCAGCTTCGCTCTGTTTGCCTCTGTTTAACTCTGCCTCTGTTTAACTCTATTTAACTCTGTTTGCCTCTGTTTAACGCTGTTTAACTCTGTTTGCCTCTGTTTAACTCTGTTTTCCTCTGTTTAACTCTGATTAACTCAGTTTCCCTCTGTTTGCCTCTGTTTAACTCTGTTTAAGTCTGTTTAAGTCTGTTTGCCTCTGTTTGCCTCTGTTTAGGTCTGTTTGCCTCTGTTTAACTCTGTTTCAGTCTGTTTGCCTCTGTTTAACTCTGTTTAACTCTGTTTAACTCTGTTTAAGTCTGTTTAAGTCTGTTTGCCCCTGTTTAAGTCTGTGTGCCTCTGTTTCAGTCTGTTTGCCTCTGTTTAAGTCTTTTTGCCTCTGTTTAAGTCTGTTTGCCTCTGTTTGCCTCTGTTTGCCTCTGTTTAAGTCTATTTAAGTCTGTTTAAGTCGGTGTGCCTCTGTTTAAGTCTGTTTGGCTCTGTTTAAGTCTTTTTGCCTCTGTTTAAGTCTGTTTGCCTCTGTTTGCCTCTGTTTGCCTCTGCTTGCCCCTGTTTGCCACTGTTTAACATTGTTTCCATCTGTTTAACACTGTTTACCTCTGTTTAACACTGTTTGCCTCTGTTTAACACTGCTTAACATCTTTTTAACTCTGTTTGCCTCTGTTTCACACTGTTTAACCCTGTTTGCCTCTGTTTGCCTCTGTTTTACTCTGTTTAACTCTGTTTGCCTCTGTTTAAAACTGTTTCCCTCTGTTTAACACTGTTTAACACTGTTTGCCTCTGTTTGCCTCTGCTTGCCACTGCTTGCCTCTGTTTAACACTGTTTAAGCCTGTTTGCCTCTGTTTAACCCTGATTGCCTCTGTTTAACACTGTTTGCCTCTGTTTAACACTGTTTGCCTCTGTTTAACAATGTTTGCCTCTGTTTAACACTGTTTGCCTCAGTTTAACACCGTTTAACTCTGTTTAACACTCTTTAACTCTGTTTGCCTCTGTTTAACACTGTTTGCCTCTTTTTAACACTATTTAACTCTGTTTAACAGTGTTTAACTCTGTTTGCCTCTGTTTAACACTGTTTGCCTCTAACACTGTTTACCTCTGTTTGCCTTTGTTTAGCTCCATTTCACTCTGTTTAACTCTGATTGCCTCTGTTTCACTCTGTTTCATTCTGTTTGCCTCTGTTTCACTCTGTTTGCCTCTGTTTGCCTCTGTTTAACTCTGTTTAACTCTGTATGCCTCACTTGAATTCTGTTTGCCTCTTTTTATCTCATTTTAACTTAGTTTACATCTGCTTAATTCTGTTTAACTCTGTTTGCCTCTGTTTAACTCTATTTAACTCTGTTTTCCTCTGTTTAACGCTATTTAACTCTGTTTGCCTCTGTTTGCCTCTGTTTGCCTCTGTTTAACACTGTTTCCCTCTGCTTAACACTGTTTACCACTGTTTAACACTGTTTGCCTCTGTTTAACACTGCTTAACATCTGCTTCACTCTGTTTGCCTCTGTTTAACACTGTTTAACCCTGTTTGCCTCTGTTTAACCCTGTTTAACCCTGTTTGCCTCTGGTTAACCCTGTTTGCCTCTGTTTAACCCTGTTTGCCTCTGTTTAACACTGTTTGCCTCGGTTTAACTCTGTTTGCCTCCTTTTGCCTCTGTTTCACTCTGTTTAACTCTGTTTGCCTCTGTTTAACACTGTTTGCCTCTGTTTAACACTGTTTGCCTCTGTTTGCCTCTGCTTGCCACTGCTTGCCTCTGTTTAACACTGTTTAACTCTGTTTGCTCTGCTTAAGTCTGTTTGCCTCTGTTTAAGTCTGTTTGCCTCTGTTTAAGTCTGTTTGCATCTGTTTCAGTCTGTTTGCCTCTGTTTAAGTCTGTTTAAGTCTGTTTTAGTCTGTTTAAGTTTGTTAGCCTCTGTTTGCCTCTGTTTGCCTCTGGTTGCCTCTGCATGCCACTGTTTAACCCTGTTTGCCTCTGTTTAACACTTTTTAACCCTGTTTACCTCTGTTTAACCCTGCTTGCCTCGATTTAAGTCTGTTTGCCTCTGTTTAAGTCTGTTTGCCTCTGTTTAACTCTGTTTAAGTCTGTTTGCCTCTATTGAACTCTGTTTCACTCTGTTTAAGTCTGTTTCAGTCTGTTTGCCACTTTTTGCCTCTGTTTAAGTCTGTTTGCCTCTTTCTTTGTCTGTTTGCCTCAATTTAACTCTGTTTGCCTCTGTTTAAGTCTGTTTGCCTCTGTTTAAGTCTTTTTGCCTCTGTTTAAGTCTGTTTGCCTCTGTTTGCCTCTGTTTGCCTCTGTTTAACACTGTTTAACTCTGTTTAACACTGTTTAACACTGTTTGCCTCTGTTTAACACTGTTTAGCACTGTTTGCCTCTGTTTGCCTCTGCTTGCCATTGCTTGCCTCTGTTTAACACTGTTTAACCCTGTTTGCCTCTGTTTAACCCTGATTGCCTCTGTTTAACACTGTTTGCCTCTGTTTAACACTGTTTGCCTCTGTTTAACACTGTTTGCCTCTTTTTAACACTGTTTAACTCTGTTTAACACTCTTAAACTCTGTTTGCATCTGTTTAACACTGTCTGCCTCAGCTAACACTGTTTGCCTCTGTTTAACACTGTTTGCCTCTGTTTAACACTGTTTGCCTCTGTTTAACACTGTTTGCCTCTGTTTAACACTGTTTAACTCTGTTTAACACTCTTAAACTCTGTTTGCATCTGTTTAACACTGTCTGCCTCTGCTAACACTGTTTGCCTCTGTTTAACACTGTTTACCTCTCTTTGCCTTTGTTTAACCCTGTTTGCCTCTGTTTAACACTGTTTGCCTCTGTTTAACTCTGTTTGCTTCTGTTTAACACTGTTTGCCTCTGTTTAACACTGTTTACATCTGTTTGCCTTTGTTTAGCTCCATTTCACTCTGTTTCATTGTGTTTGCCTCTGTTTCACTCTGTTTGCCTGTTTGCCTCTGTTTGCCTCTGTTTAACTCTGTTTAACTCTCTATGCCTCAGTTGAATTCTGTTTGCCTCTTTTTAACTCTGTTTAAATTAGTTTACTTCTGCTTAATTCTGTTTAACTCTGTTTGCCTCTGTTTTACTCTATTTAACTCTGTTTTCCTCTGTTTAACGCTGTTTAACTCTGTTTGCCTCTGTTTATTTCTGTTTGCCTCTGTTTAACGCTGTTTACTCAGTTTTCCTCTGTTTGCCTCTGTTTGACACTGTGTAAATCTGTTTGCCTCTGTATAACTCTGTTTAACTCTGTTTGCCTCTGTTTAACTCTGCTTAACTTTGTTTAACACTGTTCGCCTCTGCTTAACTCTGTTTAAATCTGTTTGTCTCTGTTTAACTCTGTATAACTCTGTTCACCTATGTTTAACTCAGCTTCGCTCTGTTTGCCTCTGTTTAACTCTGCCTCTGTTTAACTCTATTTAACTCTGTTTGCCTCTGTTTAACGCTGTTTAACTCTGTTTGCCTCTGTTTAACTCTGTTTTCCTCTGTTTAACTCTGATTAACTCAGTTTCCCTCTGTTTGCCTCTGTTTAACTCTGTTTAAGTCTGTTTAAGTCTGTTTGCCTCTGTTTGCCTCTGTTTAGGTCTGTTTGCCTCTGTTTAACTCTGTTTCAGTCTGTTTGCCTCTGTTTAACTCTGTTTAACTCTGTTTAACTCTGTTTAAGTCTGTTTAAGTCTGTTTGCCCCTGTTTAAGTCTGTGTGCCTCTGTTTCAGTCTGTTTGCCTCTGTTTAAGTCTTTTTGCCTCTGTTTAAGTCTGTTTGCCTCTGTTTGCCTCTGTTTAAGTCTATTTAAGTCTGTTTCAGTCGGTGTGCCTCTGTTTAAGTCTGTTTGGCTCTGTTTAAGTCTTTTTGCCTCTGTTTAAGTCTGTTTGCCTCTGTTTGCCTCTCTTTGCCTCTGTTTGCCTCTGCTTGCCCCTGTTTGCCACTGTTTAACATTGTTTCCATCTGTTTAACACTGTTTACCTCTGTTTAACACTGTTTGCCTCTGTTTAACACTGCTTAACATCTGTTTAACTCTGTTTGCCTCTGTTTAACACTGTTTAACCCTGTTTGCCTCTGTTTGCCTCTGTTTTACTCTGTTTAACTCTGTTTGCCTCTGTTTTAAACTGTTTCCCTCTGTTTAACACTGTTTAACACTGTTTGCCTCTGTTTGCCTCTGCTTGCCACTGCTTGCCTCTGTTTAACACTGTTTAAGCCTGTTTGCCTCTGTTTAACCCTGATTGCCTCTGTTTAACACTGTTTGCCTCTGTTTAACACTGCTTGCCTCTGTTTAACGATGTTTGCCTCTGTTTAACACTGTTTGCCTCAGTTTAACACCGTTTAACTCTGTTTAACACTCTTTAACTCTGTTTGCCTCTGTTTAACACTGTCTGTCTCAGCTAACACTGTTTGCCTCTGCTTAACACTGTTTACCTCTCTTTGCCTTTGTTTAACCCTGTTTGCCTCTGTTTAACACTATTTAACTCTGTTTAACACTGTTTAACACTGCCTCTGTTTCACACTGTTTGCCTCTGTTTCACACTATTTAACTCTGTTTAACAGTGTTTAACTCTGTTTGCCTCTGTTTAACACTGTTTGCCTCTAACACTGTTTACCTCTGTTTGCCTTTGTTTAGCTCCATTTCACTCTGTTTAACTCTGATTGCCTCTGTTTCACTCTGTTTCATTCTGTTTGCCTCAGTTTCACTCTGTTTGCCTCTGTTTGCCTCTGTTTAACTCTGTTTAACTCTGTATGCCTCACTTGAATTCTGTTTGCCTCTTTTTAACTCATTTTAACTTAGTTTACATCTGCTTAATTCTGTTTAACACTGTTTGCCTCTGTTTAACTCTATTTAACTCTGTTTTCCTCTGTTTAACGCTGTTTAACTCTGTTTGCCTCTGTTTATTTCTGTTTGCCTCTGTTTAACTCTGTTTACTCAGTTTTCCTCTGTTTGCCTCTGTTTGACACTGTGTAAATCTGTTTGCCTCTGTATAACTCTGTTTAACTCTGTTTGCCTCTGTTTAACTCTGCTTAACTCTGTTTAACACTGTTCGCCTCTGCTTAACTCTGTTTAAATCTGTTTGTCTCTTTTTAACTCTGTATAACTCTGTTCACCTATGTTTAACTCAGCTTCGCTCTGTTTGCCTCTGTTTAACTCTGCCTCTGTTTAACTCTATTTAACTCTGTTTGCCTCTGTTTAACGCTGTTTAACTCTGTTTGCCTCTGTTTAACTCTGTTTTCCTCTGTTCAACTCTGATTAACTCAGTTTCCCTCTGTTTGCCTCTGTTTAACTCTGTTTCAGTCTGTTTAAGTCTGTTTGCCTCTGTTTGCCTCTGTTTAGGTCTGTTTGCCTCTGTTTAACTCTGTTTAAGTCTGTTTGCCTCTGTTTAACTCTGTTTAACTCTGTTTAACTCTGTTTAAGTCTGTTTAAGTCTGTTTGCCCCTGTTTAAGTCTGTGTGCCTCTGTTTCAGTCTGTTTGCCTCTGTTTAAGTCTTTTTGCCTCTGTTTAAGTCTGTTTGCCTCTGTTTGCCTCTGTTTGCCTCTGTTTGCCTCTGTTTAAGTCTATTTAAGTCTGTTTAAGTCGGTGTGCCTCTGTTGAAGTCTGTTTGGCTCTGTTTAAGTCTTTTTGCCTCTGTTTAAGTCTGTTTGCCTCTGTTTGCCTCTGTTTGCCTCTGTTTGCCTCTGCTTGCACCTGTTTGCCACTGTTTAACATTGTTTCCATCTGTTTAACACTGTTTACCTCTGTTTAACACTGTTTGCCTCTGTTTAACACTGCTTAACATCTGTTTAACTCTGTTTGCCTCTGTTTAACACTGTTTAACCCTGTTTGCCTCTGTTTGCCTCTGTTTAACTCTGTTTAACTCTGTTTGCCTCTGTTTAAAACTGTTTCCCTCTGTTTAACACTGTGTAACACTGTTTGCCTCTGTTTGCCTCTGCTTGCCACTGCTTGCCTCTGTTTAACACTGTTTAAGCCTGTTTGCCTCTGTTTAACCCTGATTGCCTCTGTTTAACACTGTTTGCCTCTGTTTAACACTGTTTGCCTCTGTTTAACAATGTTTGCCTCTGTTTAACACTGTTTGCCTCAGTTTAACACCGTTTAACTCTGTTTAACACTCTTTAAATCTGTATGCCTCTGTTTAACACTGTCTGTCTCAGCTAACACTGTTTGCCTCTGCTTAACACAGTTTACCTCTCTTTGCCTTTGTTTAACCCTGTTTGCCTCTGTTTAACACTATTTAACTCTGTTTAACACTGTTTAACACTGTTTGCCTCTGTTTAACACTGTTTGCCTCTGTTTAACACTGTTTAGCACTGTTTGCCTCTGTTTGCCTCTGCTTGCCATTGCTTGCCTCTGTTTAACACTGTTTAACCCTGTTTGCCTCTGTTTAACCCTGATTGCCTCTGTTTAACACTGTTTGCCTCTGTTTAACACTGTTTGCCTCTGTTTAACACTGTTTGCCTCTTTTTAACACTGTTTAACTCTGTTTAACACTCTTAAACTCTGTTTGCATCTGTTTAACACTGTCTGCCTCAGCTAACACTGTTTGCCTCTGTTTAACACTGTTTGCCTCTGTTTAACACTGTTTGCCTCTGTTTAACACTGTTTGCCTCTATTTAACTCTGTTTTCCTCTGTTTAACGCTGTTTAACTCTGTTTGCCTCTGTTTATTTCTGTTTGCCTCTGTTTAACGCTGTTTACTCAGTTTTCCTCTGTTTGCCTCTGTTTGACACTGTGTAAATCTGTTTGCCTCTGTATAACTCTGTTTAACTCTGTTTGCCTCTGTTTAACTCTGCTTAACTTTGTTTAACACTGTTCGCCTCTGCTTAACTCTGTTTAAATCTGTTTGTCTCTGTTTAACTCTGTATAACTCTGTTCACCTATGTTTAACTCAGCTTCGCTCTGTTTGCCTCTGTTTAACTCTGCCTCTGTTTAACTCTATTTAACTCTGTTTGCCTCTGTTTAACGCTGTTTAACTCTGTTTGCCTCTGTTTAACTCTGTTTTCCTCTGTTTAACTGTGATTAACTCAGTTTCCCTCTGTTTGCCTCTGTTTAACTCTGTTTAAGTCTGTTTAAGTCTGTTTGCCTCTGTTTGCCTCTGTTTAGGTCTGTTTGCCTCTGTTTAACTCTGTTTCAGTCTGTTTGCCTCTGTTTAACTCTGTTTAACTCTGTTTAACTCTGTTTAAGTCTGTTTAAGTCTGTTTGCCCCTGTTTAAGTCTGTGTGCCTCTGTTTCAGTCTGTTTGCCTCTGTTTAAGTCTTTTTGCCTCTGTTTAAGTCTGTTTGCCTCTGTTTGCCTCTGTTTGCCTCTGTTTAAGTCTATTTAAGTCTGTTTAAGTCGGTGTGCCTCTGTTTAAGTCTGTTTGGCTCTGTTTAAGTCTTTTTGCCTCTGTTTAAGTCTGTTTGCCTCTGTTTGCCTCTGTTTGCCTCTGCTTGCCCCTGTTTGCCACTGTTTAACATTGTTTCCATCTGTTTAACACTGTTTACCTCTGTTTAACACTGTTTGCCTCTGTTTAACACTGCTTAACATCTTTTTAACTCTGTTT
The DNA here is from genome assembly GCA_026770705.1 of Isurus oxyrinchus. Lineage (NCBI taxonomy): Eukaryota > Metazoa > Chordata > Chondrichthyes > Lamniformes > Lamnidae > Isurus > Isurus oxyrinchus. The sequence continues at coordinate 14,594 of JANJGN010004401.1, read as the reverse complement.
GCCTCTGTTTAACACTGTTTAACCCTGTTTGCCTCTGTTTGCCTCTGTTTTACTCTGTTTAACTCTGTTTGCCTCTGTTTAAAACTGTTTCCCTCTGTTTAACACTGTTTAACACTGTTTGCCTCTGTTTGCCTCTGCTTGCCACTGCTTGCCTCTGTTTAACACTGTTTAAGCCTGTTTGCCTCTGTTTAACCCTGATTGCCTCTGTTTAACACTGTTTGCCTCTGTTTAACACTGTTTGCCTCTGTTTAACAATGTTTGCCTCTGTTTAACACTGTTTGCCTCAGTTTAACACCGTTTAACTCTGTTTAACACTCTTTAACTCTGTTTGCCTCTGTTTAACACTGTCTGTCTCAGCTAACACTGTTTGCCTCTGCTTAACACTGTTTAACTCTGTTTAACACTGTTTAACACTGTTTGCCTCTGTTTAACACTGTTTGCCTCTGTTTAACACTATTTAACTCTGTTTAACAGTGTTTAACTCTGTTTGCCTCTGTTTAACACTGTTTGCCTCTAACACTGTTTACCTCTGTTTGCCTTTGTTTAGCTCCATTTCACTCTGTTTAACTCTGATTGCCTCTGTTTCACTCTGTTTCATTCTGTTTGCCTCTGTTTCACTCTGTTTGCCTCTGTTTGCCTCTGTTTAACTCTGTTTAACTCTGTATGCCTCACTTGAATTCTGTTTGCCTCTTTTTATCTCATTTTAACTTAGTTTACATCTGCTTAATTCTGTTTAACTCTGTTTGCCTCTGTTTAACTCTATTTAACTCTGTTTTCCTCTGTTTAACGCTATTTAACTCTGTTTGCCTCTGTTTGCCTCTGTTTGCCTCTGTTTAACACTGTTTCCCTCTGCTTAACACTGTTTACCACTGTTTAACACTGTTTGCCTCTGTTTAACACTGCTTAACATCTGCTTCACTCTGTTTGCCTCTGTTTAACACTGTTTAACCCTGTTTGCCTCTGTTTAACCCTGTTTAACCCTGTTTGCCTCTGGTTAACCCTGTTTGCCTCTGTTTAACCCTGTTTGCCTCTGTTTAACACTGTTTGCCTCGGTTTAACTCTGTTTGCCTCCTTTTGCCTCTGTTTCACTCTGTTTAACTCTGTTTGCCTCTGTTTAACACTGTTTGCCTCTGTTTAACACTGTTTGCCTCTGTTTGCCTCTGCTTGCCACTGCTTGCCTCTGTTTAACACTGTTTAACTCTGTTTGCTCTGCTTAAGTCTGTTTGCCTCTGTTTAAGTCTGTTTGCCTCTGTTTAAGTCTGTTTGCATCTGTTTCAGTCTGTTTGCCTCTGTTTAAGTCTGTTTAAGTCTGTTTTAGTCTGTTTAAGTTTGTTAGCCTCTGTTTGCCTCTGGTTGCCTCTGCATGCCACTGTTTAACCCTGTTTGCCTCTGTTTAACACTTTTTAACCCTGTTTACCTCTGTTTAACCCTGCTTGCCTCGATTTAAGTCTGTTTGCCTCTGTTTAAGTCTGTTTGCCTCTGTTTAACTCTGTTTAAGTCTGTTTGCCTCTATTGAACTCTGTTTCACTCTGTTTAAGTCTGTTTCAGTCTGTTTGCCACTTTTTGCCTCTGTTTAAGTCTGTTTGCCTCTTTCTTTGTCTGTTTGCCTCAATTTAACTCTGTTTGCCTCTGTTTAAGTCTGTTTGCCTCTGTTTAAGTCTTTTTGCCTCTGTTTAAGTCTGTTTGCCTCTGTTTGCCTCTGTTTGCCTCTGTTTAACACTGTTTAACTCTGTTTAACACTGTTTAACACTGTTTGCCTCTGTTTAACACTGTTTGCCTCTGTTTAACACTGTTTAGCACTGTTTGCCTCTGTTTGCCTCTGCTTGCCATTGCTTGCCTCTGTTTAACACTGTTTAACCCTGTTTGCCTCTGTTTAACCCTGATTGCCTCTGTTTAACACTGTTTGCCTCTGTTTAACACTGTTTGCCTCTGTTTAACACTGTTTGCCTCTTTTTAACACTGTTTAACTCTGTTTAACACTCTTAAACTCTGTTTGCATCTGTTTAACACTGTCTGCCTCAGCTAACACTGTTTGCCTCTGTTTAACACTGTTTGCCTCTGTTTAACACTGTTTGCCTCTGTTTAACACTGTTTGCCTCTGTTTAACACTGTTTAACTCTGTTTAACACTCTTAAACTCTGTTTGCATCTGTTTAACACTGTCTGCCTCTGCTAACACTGTTTGCCTCTGTTTAACACTGTTTACCTCTCTTTGCCTTTGTTTAACCCTGTTTGCCTCTGTTTATCACTGTTTGCCTCTGTTTAACTCTGTTTGCTTCTGTTTAACACTGTTTGCCTCTGTTTAACACTGTTTACATCTGTTTGCCTTTGTTTAGCTCCATTTCACTCTGTTTCATTGTGTTTGCCTCTGTTTCACTCTGTTTGCCTGTTTGCCTCTGTTTGCCTCTGTTTAACTCTGTTTAACTCTCTATGCCTCAGTTGAATTCTGTTTGCCTCTTTTTAACTCTGTTTAAATTAGTTTACTTCTGCTTAATTCTGTTTAACTCTGTTTGCCTCTGTTTTACTCTATTTAACTCTGTTTTCCTCTGTTTAACGCTGTTTAACTCCGTTTGCCTCTGTTTATTTCTGTTTGCCTCTGTTTAACGCTGTTTACTCAGTTTTCCTCTGTTTGCCTCTGTTTGACACTGTGTAAATCTGTTTGCCTCTGTATAACTCTGTTTAACTCTGTTTAACTCTGTTTGCCTCTGTTTAACTCTGCTTAACTTTGTTTAACACTGTTCGCCTCTGCTTAACTCTGTTTAAATCTGTTTGTCTCTGTTTAACTCAGTATAACTCTGTTCACCTATGTTTAACTCAGCTTCGCTCTGTTTGCCTCTGTTTAACTCTGCCTCTGTTTAACTCTATTTAACTCTGTTTGCCTCTGTTTAACGCTGTTTAAGTCTGTTTGCCTCTGTTTAACTCTGTTTAACTCTGTTTAACTCTGTTTAAGTCTGTTTAAGTCTGTTTGCCCCTGTTTAAGTCTGTGTGCCTCTGTTTCAGTCTGTTTGCCTCTGTTTAAGTCTTTTTGCCTCTGTTTAAGTCTGTTTGCCTCTGTTTGCCTCTGTTTGCCTCTGTTTAAGTCTATTTAAGTCTGTTTAAGTCGGTGTGCCTCTGTTTAAGTCTGTTTGGCTCTGTTTAAGTCTTTTTGCCTCTGTTTAAGTCTGTTTGCCTCTGTTTAAGTCTGTTTAAGTCTGTTTTAGTCTGTTTAAGTTTGTTAGCCTCTGTTTGCCTCTGTTTGCCTCTGGTTGCCTCTGCATGCCACTGTTTAACCCTGTTTGCCTCTGTTTAACACTTTTTAACCCTGTTTACCTCTGTTTAACCCTGCTTGCCTCGATTTAAGTCTGTTTGCCTCTGTTTAAGTCTGTTTGCCTCTGTTTAACTCTGTTTAAGTCTGTTTGCCTCTATTGAACTCTGTTTCACTCTGTTTAAGTCTGTTTCAGTCTGTTTGCCACTTTTTGCCTCTGTTTAAGTCTGTTTGCCTCTTTCTTTGTCTGTTTGCCTCAATTTAACTCTGTTTGCCTCTGTTTAAGTCTGTTTGCCTCTGTTTAAGTCTTTTTGCCTCTGTTTAAGTCTGTTTGCCTCTGTTTGCCTCTGTTTGCCTCTGTTTAACACTGTTTAACTCTGTTTAACACTGTTTAACACTGTTTGCCTCTGTTTAACACTGTTTGCCTCTGTTTAACACTGTTTAGCACTGTTTGCCTCTGTTTGCCTCTGCTTGCCATTGCTTGCCTCTGTTTAACACTGTTTAACCCTGTTTGCCTCTGTTTAACCCTGATTGCCTCTGTTTAACACTGTTTGCCTCTGTTTAACACTGTTTGCCTCTGTTTAACACTGTTTGCCTCTTTTTAACACTGTTTAACTCTGTTTAACACTCTTAAACTCTGTTTGCATCTGTTTAACACTGTCTGCCTCAGCTAACACTGTTTGCCTCTGTTTAACACTGTTTGCCTCTGTTTAACACTGTTTGCCTCTGTTTAACACTGTTTGCCTCTGTTTAACACTGTTTAACTCTGTTTAACACTCTTAAACTCTGTTTGCATCTGTTTAACACTGTCTGCCTCTGCTAACACTGTTTGCCTCTGTTTAACACTGTTTACCTCTCTTTGCCTTTGTTTAACCCTGTTTGCCTCTGTTTAACACTGTTTGCCTCTGTTTAACTCTGTTTGCTTCTGTTTAACACTGTTTGCCTCTGTTTAACACTGTTTACATCTGTTTGCCTTTGTTTAGCTCCATTTCACTCTGTTTCATTGTGTTTGCCTCTGTTTCACTCTGTTTGCCTGTTTGCCTCTGTTTAACTCTGTTTAACTCTCTATGCCTCAGTTGAATTCTGTTTGCCTCTTTTTAACTCTGTTTAAATTAGTTTACTTCTGCTTAATTCTGTTTAACTCTGTTTGCCTCTGTTTTACTCTATTTAACTCTGTTTTCCTCTGTTTAACGCTGTTTAACTCTGTTTGCCTCTGTTTATTTCTGTTTGCCTCTGTTTAACGCTGTTTACTCAGTTTTCCTCTGTTTGCCTCTGTTTGACACTGTGTAAATCTGTTTGCCTCTGTATAACTCTGTTTAACTCTGTTTGCCTCTGTTTAACTCTGCTTAACTTTGTTTAACACTGTTCGCCTCTGCTTAACTCTGTTTAAATCTGTTTGTCTCTGTTTAACTCTGTATAACTCTGTTCACCTATGTTTAACTCAGCTTCGCTCTGTTTGCCTCTGTTTAACTCTGCCTCTGTTTAACTCTATTTAACTCTGTTTGCCTCTGTTTAACGCTGTTTAACTCTGTTTGCCTCTGTTTAACTCTGTTTTCCTCTGTTTAACTCTGATTAACTCAGTTTCCCTCTGTTTGCCTCTGTTTAACTCTGTTTAAGTCTGTTTAAGTCTGTTTGCCTCTGTTTGCCTCTGTTTAGGTCTGTTTGCCTCTGTTTAACTCTGTTTCAGTCTGTTTGCCTCTGTTTAACTCTGTTTAACTCTGTTTAACTCTGTTTAAGTCTGTTTAAGTCTGTTTGCCCCTGTTTAAGTCTGTGTGCCTCTGTTTCAGTCTGTTTGCCTCTGTTTAAGTCTTTTTGCCTCTGTTTAAGTCTGTTTGCCTCTGTTTGCCTCTGTTTGCCTCTGTTTAAGTCTATTTAAGTCTGTTTAAGTCGGTGTGCCTCTGTTTAAGTCTGTTTGGCTCTGTTTAAGTCTTTTTGCCTCTGTTTAAGTCTGTTTGCCTCTGTTTGCCTCTGTTTGCCTCTGTTTGCCTCTGCTTGCCCCTGTTTGCCACTGTTTAACATTGTTTCCATCTGTTTAACACTGTTTACCTCTGTTTAACACTGTTTGCCTCTGTTTAACACTGCTTAACATCTTTTTAACTCTGTTTGCCTCTGTTTAACACTGTTTAACCCTGTTTGCCTCTGTTTGCCTCTGTTTTACTCTGTTTAACTCTGTTTGCCTCTGTTTAAAACTGTTTCCCTCTGTTTAACACTGTTTAACACTGTTTGCCTCTGTTTGCCTCTGCTTGCCACTGCTTGCCTCTGTTTAACACTGTTTAAGCCTGTTTGCCTCTGTTTAACCCTGATTGCCTCTGTTTAACACTGTTTGCCTCTGTTTAACACTGTTTGCCTCTGTTTAACAATGTTTGCCTCTGTTTAACACTGTTTGCCTCAGTTTAACACCGTTTAACTCTGTTTAACACTCTTTAACTCTGTTTGCCTCTGTTTAACACTGTCTGTCTCAGCTAACACTGTTTGCCTCTGCTTAACACTGTTTAACTCTGTTTAACACTGTTTAACACTGTTTGCCTCTGTTTAACACTGTTTGCCTCTGTTTAACACTATTTAACTCTGTTTAACAGTGTTTAACTCTGTTTGCCTCTGTTTAACTCTGTTTAACTCTGTATGCCTCACTTGAATTCTGTTTGCCTCTTTTTATCTCATTTTAACTTAGTTTACATCTGCTTAATTCTGTTTAACTCTGTTTGCCTCTGTTTAACTCTATTTAACTCTGTTTTCCTCTGTTTAACGCTATTTAACTCTGTTTGCCTCTGTTTGCCTCTGTTTGCCTCTGTTTAACACTGTTTCCCTCTGCTTAACACTGTTTACCACTGTTTAACACTGTTTGCCTCTGTTTAACACTGCTTAACATCTGCTTCACTCTGTTTGCCTCTGTTTAACACTGTTTAACCCTGTTTGCCTCTGTTTAACCCTGTTTAACCCTGTTTGCCTCTGGTTAACCCTGTTTGCCTCTGTTTAACCCTGTTTGCCTCTGTTTAACACTGTTTGCCTCGGTTTAACTCTGTTTGCCTCCTTTTGCCTCTGTTTCACTCTGTTTAACTCTGTTTGCCTCTGTTTAACACTGTTTGCCTCTGTTTAACACTGTTTGCCTCTGTTTGCCTCTGCTTGCCACTGCTTGCCTCTGTTTAACACTGTTTAACTCTGTTTGCTCTGCTTAAGTCTGTTTGCCTCTGTTTAAGTCTGTTTGCCTCTGTTTAAGTCTGTTTGCATCTGTTTCAGTCTGTTTGCCTCTGTTTAAGTCTGTTTAAGTCTGTTTTAGTCTGTTTAAGTTTGTTAGCCTCTGTTTGCCTCTGTTTGCCTCTGGTTGCCTCTGCATGCCACTGTTTAACCCTGTTTGCCTCTGTTTAACACTTTTTAACCCTGTTTACCTCTGTTTAACCCTGCTTGCCTCGATTTAAGTCTGTTTGCCTCTGTTTAAGTCTGTTTGCCTCTGTTTAACTCTGTTTAAGTCTGTTTGCCTCTATTGAACTCTGTTTCACTCTGTTTAAGTCTGTTTCAGTCTGTTTGCCACTTTTTGCCTCTGTTTAAGTCTGTTTGCCTCTTTCTTTGTCTGTTTGCCTCAATTTAACTCTGTTTGCCTCTGTTTAAGTCTGTTTGCCTCTGTTTAAGTCTTTTTGCCTCTGTTTAAGTCTGTTTGCCTCTGTTTGCCTCTGTTTGCCTCTGTTTAACACTGTTTAACTCTGTTTAACACTGTTTAACACTGTTTGCCTCTGTTTAACACTGTTTGCCTCTGTTTAACACTGTTTAGCACTGTTTGCCTCTGTTTGCCTCTGCTTGCCATTGCTTGCCTCTGTTTAACACTGTTTAACCCTGTTTGCCTCTGTTTAACCCTGATTGCCTCTGTTTAACACTGTTTGCCTCTGTTTAACACTGTTTGCCTCTGTTTAACACTGTTTGCCTCTTTTTAACACTGTTTAACTCTGTTTAACACTCTTAAACTCTGTTTGCATCTGTTTAACACTGTCTGCCTCAGCTAACACTGTTTGCCTCTGTTTAACACTGTTTGCCTCTGTTTAACACTGTTTGCCTCTGTTTAACACTGTTTGCCTCTGTTTAACACTGTTTAACTCTGTTTAACACTCTTAAACTCTGTTTGCATCTGTTTAACACTGTCTGCCTCTGCTAACACTGTTTGCCTCTGTTTAACACTGTTTACCTCTCTTTGCCTTTGTTTAACCCTGTTTGCCTCTGTTTAACACTGTTTGCCTCTGTTTAACTCTGTTTGCTTCTGTTTAACACTGTTTGCCTCTGTTTAAACACTGTTTACATCTGTTTGCCTTTGTTTAGCTCCATTTCACTCTGTTTCATTGTGTTTGCCTCTGTTTCACTCTGTTTGCCTGTTTGCCTCTGTTTGCCTCTGTTTAACTCTGTTTAACTCTCTATGCCTCAGTTGAATTCTGTTTGCCTCTTTTTAACTCTGTTTAAATTAGTTTACTTCTGCTTAATTCTGTTTAACTCTGTTTGCCTCTGTTTTACTCTATTTAACTCTGTTTTCCTCTGTTTAACGCTGTTTAACTCTGTTTGCCTCTGTTTATTTCTGTTTGCCTCTGTTTAACGCTGTTTACTCAGTTTTCCTCTGTTTGCCTCTGTTTGACACTGTGTAAATCTGTTTGCCTCTGTATAACTCTGTTTAACTCTGTTTGCCTCTGTTTAACTCTGCTTAACTTTGTTTAACACTGTTCGCCTCTGCTTAACTCTGTTTAAATCTGTTTGTCTCTGTTTAACTCTGTATAACTCTGTTCACCTATGTTTAACTCAGCTTCGCTCTGTTTGCCTCTGTTTAACTCTGCCTCTGTTTAACTCTATTTAACTCTGTTTTGCCTCTGTTTAACGCTGTTTAACTCTGTTTGCCTCTGTTTAACTCTGTTTTCCTCTGTTTAACTCTGATTAACTCAGTTTCCCTCTGTTTGCCTCTGTTTAACTCTGTTTAAGTCTGTTTAAGTCTGTTTGCCTCTGTTTGCCTCTGTTTAGGTCTGTTTGCCTCTGTTTAACTCTGTTTCAGTCTGTTTGCCTCTGTTTAACTCTGTTTAACTCTGTTTAACTCTGTTTAAGTCTGTTTAAGTCTGTTTGCCCCTGTTTAAGTCTGTGTGCCTCTGTTTCAGTCTGTTTGCCTCTGTTTAAGTCTTTTTGCCTCTGTTTAAGTCTGTTTGCCTCTGTTTGCCTCTGTTTGCCTCTGTTTAAGTCTATTTAAGTCTGTTTAAGTCGGTGTGCCTCTGTTTAAGTCTGTTTGGCTCTGTTTAAGTCTTTTTGCCTCTGTTTAAGTCTGTTTGCCTCTGTTTGCCTCTGTTTCCTCTGTTTGCCTCTGCTTGCCCCTGTTTGCCACTGTTTAACATTGTTTCCATCTGTTTAACACTGTTTACCTCTGTTTAACACTGTTTGCCTCTGTTTAACACTGCTTAACATCTTTTTAACTCTGTTTGCCTCTGTTTAACACTGTTTAACCCTGTTTGCCTCTGTTTGCCTCTGTTTTACTCTGTTTAACTCTGTTTGCCTCTGTTTAAAACTGTTTCCCTCTGTTTAACACTGTTTAACACTGTTTGCCTCTGTTTGCCTCTGCTTGCCACTGCTTGCCTCTGTTTAACACTGTTTAAGCCTGTTTGCCTCTGTTTAACCCTGATTGCCTCTGTTTAACACTGTTTGCCTCTGTTTAACACTGTTTGCCTCTGTTTAACAATGTTTGCCTCTGTTTAACACTGTTTGCCTCAGTTTAACACCGTTTAACTCTGTTTAACACTCTTTAACTCTGTTTGCCTCTGTTTAACACTGTCTGTCTCAGCTAACACTGTTTGCCTCTGCTTAACACTGTTTACCTCTCTTTGCCTTTGTTTAACCCTGTTTGCCTCTGTTTAACACTATTTAACTCTGTTTAACACTGTTTAACACTGTTTGCCTCTGTTTAACACTGTTTGCCTCTGTTTAACACTATTTAACTCTGTTTAACAGTGTTTAACTCTGTTTGCCTCTGTTTAACACTGTTTGCCTCTAACACTGTTTACCTCTGTTTGCCTTTGTTTAGCTCCATTTCACTCTGTTTAACTCTGATTGCCTCTGTTTCACTCTGTTTCATTCTGTTTGCCTCTGTTTCACTCTGTTTGCCTCTGTTTGCCTCTGTTTAACTCTGTTTAACTCTGTATGCCTCACTTGAATTCTGTTTGCCTCTTTTTATCTCATTTTAACTTAGTTTACATCTGCTTAATTCTGTTTAACTCTGTTTGCCTCTGTTTAACTCTATTTAACTCTGTTTTCCTCTGTTTAACGCTATTTAACTCTGTTTGCCTCTGTTTGCCTCTGTTTGCCTCTGTTTAACACTGTTTCCCTCTGCTTAACACTGTTTACCACTGTTTAACACTGTTTGCCTCTGTTTAACACTGCTTAACATCTGCTTCACTCTGTTTGCCTCTGTTTAACACTGTTTAACCCTGTTTGCCTCTGTTTAACCCTGTTTAACCCTGTTTGCCTCTGGTTAACCCTGTTTGCCTCTGTTTAACCCTGTTTGCCTCTGTTTAACACTGTTTGCCTCGGTTTAACTCTGTTTGCCTCCTTTTGCCTCTGTTTCACTCTGTTTAACTCTGTTTGCCTCTGTTTAACACTGTTTGCCTCTGTTTAACACTGTTTGCCTCTGTTTGCCTCTGCTTGCCACTGCTTGCCTCTGTTTAACACTGTTTAACTCTGTTTGCTCTGCTTAAGTCTGTTTGCCTCTGTTTAAGTCTGTTTGCCTCTGTTTAAGTCTGTTTGCATCTGTTTCAGTCTGTTTGCCTCTGTGTAAGTCTGTTTAAGTCTGTTTTAGTCTGTTTAAGTTTGTTAGCCTCTGTTTGCCTCTGTTTGCCTCTGGTTGCCTCTGCATGCCACTGTTTAACCCTGTTTGCCTCTGTTTAACACTTTTTAACCCTGTTTACCTCTGTTTAACCCTGCTTGCCTCGATTTAAGTCTGTTTGCCTCTGTTTAAGTCTGTTTGCCTCTGTTTAACTCTGTTTAAGTCTGTTTGCCTCTATTGAACTCTGTTTCACTCTGTTTAAGTCTGTTTCAGTCTGTTTGCCACTTTTTGCCTCTGTTTAAGTCTGTTTGCCTCTTTCTTTGTCTGTTTGCCTCAATTTAACTCTGTTTGCCTCTGTTTAAGTCTGTTTGCCTCTGTTTAAGTCTTTTTGCCTCTGTTTAAGTCTGTTTGCCTCTGTTTGCCTCTGTTTGCCTCTGTTTAACACTGTTTACCTCTGTTTAACACTGTTTAACTCTGTTTAACACTCTTAAACTCTGTTTGCATCTGTTTAACACTGTTTAACCCTGTTGCTCTCTGTTTAACCCTGATTGCCTCTGTTTAACCCTGTTTGCCTCTGTTTAACACTGTTTGCCTCTGTCTAACACTGTTTGCCTCTGTTTAACACTGTTTAACTCTGTTTAACACTGTTTACCTCTGTTTGCATCTGTTTAACACTGTCTGCCTCAGCTAACATTGTTTGCCTCTGTTTAACACTGTTTACCTCTCTTTGCCTTTGTTTAACCCTGTTTGCCTCTGTTTAACACTGTTTGCCTCTGTTTAACACTGTTTACCTCTCTTTGCCTTTGTTTAACACTGATTGCCTCTGTTTAACACTGTTTGCCTCTGTTTAACACTGTTTGCCTCTGTTTAATTCTGTTTAAGTCTGTTTAAGTCTGTTTGCCTCTGTTTGCCTCTGTTTAGGTCTGTTTGCCTCTGTTTAACTCTGTTTAAGTCTGTTTGCCTCTGTTTAACTCTGTTTAACTCTGTTTAACTCTGTTTAAGTCTGTTTAAGTCTGTTTGCCCCTGTTAAAGTTTGTGTGCCTCTGTTTCAGTCTGTTTGCCTCTGTTTAAGTCTTTTTGCCTCTGTTTAAGTCTGTTTGCCTCTGTTTGCCTCTGTTTGCCTCTGTTTGCCTCTGTTTAAGTCTATTTAAGTCTGTTTAAGTCGGTGTGCCTCTGTTTAAGTCTGTTTGGCTCTGTTTAAGTCTTTTTGCCTCTGTTTAAGTCTGTTTGCCTCTGTTTGCCTCTGTTTGCCTCTGTTTGCCTCTGCTTGCCCCTGTTTGCCACTGTTTAACATTGTTTCCACCTGTTTAACACTGTTTACCTCTGTTTAACACTGTTTGCCTCTGTTTAACACTGCTTAACATCTGTTTAACTCTGTTTGCCTCTGTTTAACACTGTTTAACCCTGTTTGCCTCTGTTTAACCCTGATTGCCTCTGTTTAACACTGTTTGCCTCTGTTTAACACTGTTTGCCTCTGTTTAACACTGTTTGCCTCTGTTTAACACTGTTTAACTCTGTTTAACACTCTTAAACTCTGTTTGCATCTGTTTAACACTGTCTGCCTCAGCTAACACTGTTTGCCTCTGTTTAACACTGTTTGCCTCTGTTTAACACTGTTTGCCTCTTTTTAACACTGTTTGCCTCTGTTTAACACTGTTTAACTCTGTTTAACACTCTTAAACTCTGTTTGCATCTGTTTAACACTGTCTGCCTCTGCTAACACTGTTTGCCTCTGTTTAACATTGTTTACTTCTCTTTGCCTTTGTTTAACCCTGTTTGCCTCTGTTTAACACTGTTTGCCTCTGTTTAACTCTGTTTGCTTCTGTTTAACACTGTTTGCCTCTGTTTAACACTGTTTACCTCTGTTTGCCTTTGTTTAGCTCCATTTCACTCTGTTTCATTGTGTTTGCCTCTGTTTCACTCTGTTTGCCTCTGTTTGCCTCTGTTTGCCTCTGTTTAACTCTGTTTAACTCTCTATGCCTCAGTTGAATTCTGTTTGCCTCTTTTTAACTCTGTTTAAATTAGTTTACTTCTGCTTAATTCTGTTTAACTCTCTTTGCCTCTGTTTAACTCAATTTAACTCTGTTTTCCTCTGTTTAACGCTGTTTAACTCTGTTTGCCTCTGTTTATTTCTGTTTGCCTCTGTTTAACTCTGTTTACTCAGTTTTCCTCTGTTTGCCTCTGTTTGACACTGTGTAAATCTGTTTGCCTCTGTATAACTCTGTTTAACTCTGTTTGCCTCTGTTTAACTCTGCTTAACTCTGTTTAACACTGTTCGCCTCTGCTTAACTCTGTTTAAATCTGTTTGTCTCTGTTTAACTCTGTATAACTCTGTTCACCTATGTTTACTCAGCTTCGCTCTGTTTGGCTCTGTTTAACTCTATTTAACTCTGTTTTCCTCTGTTTAACGCTGTTTAACTCTGTTTGCCTCTGTTTAACTCTGTTTTCCTCTGTTTAACTCTGATTAACTCAGTTTTCCTCTGTTTGCCTCTGTTTAACTCTGTTTAAGTCTGTTTAAGTCTGTTTGCCTCTGTTTGCCTCTGTTTAGGTCTGTTTGCCTCTGTTTAACTCTGTTTAAGTCTGTTTGCCTCTGTTTCAGTCTGCTTGCCTCTGTTTAAGTCTGTTTGCCTTTGTTTGCCTCTGTTTCACTCTGTTTGCCTCTGTTTCACTCTGTTTGGCTGTTTCACTCTGTTTGCCACTGTATCACTCTGTTTGCCTCTGTTTCAGTCTGCTTGCCTCTGTTTAAGTCTGTTTGCCTCTGTTTGCTTCTGTTTATCTCTGTTTGCCTCTGTTTCACTCTGTTTGCGTCTGTTTCACTCCATTTGCCTCTGTTTCACTCTGTTTGCCTCTGTTTCACTCTGTTTGCCTCGTTTAAGTCTTCTTGCCTCTGTTTCACTCTGTAAGCCTCTGTTTAAGTCTGTTTGCCTCTGTTTCACTCTGTTTGCCTCTGCTTCAGTCTGTCTGCCTCTATTTCATTCTGTTTGCCTCTGTTTCACTCTTTTTGCCTCTGTTTCAAGCTTTTTGCCTCTGTTAAACTCTGGTTAGATCTGTTTAACTCTGTTTAAGTCTGTTTGCCTCTGTTTGCCTCTGTTTGCCTCTGGCTGCCTCTGTTTAAGTCTGTTTGCCTCTGTTTAGGTCTGTTTGCCTCTGTTTCAGTCTGTTTGCCTCTGATTCACTCTGTTTGCCTCTGTTTCATTCTGTTTGCCTCTGTTTCACTCTGTTTGCCTCTGTTTCACTCTGTCTGCCTCTGTTTCACTCTGTTTGCCTCTGTTTCACTCTATTTGCCTCTGTTTCACTCTGTAAGCCTCTGTTTAAGTCTGTTTGCCTCTGTTTAAGTCTGTTTGCCTCTGTTTCACTCTGTTTCACTCAATTTAACTCTGTTTGCATCTGTGTCACTCTGTTTGCCTCTGTTGCACTCTGTGTGCCTCTGTTTCACTATATTTGCCTCTGTTTCACTCTGTAAGCCTCTGTTTAAGTCTGTTTGCCTCTGTTTAAGTCTGTTTGCCTCTGTTTCACTCTGTTTCACTCAATTTAACTCTGTTTGCATCTGTGTCAGTCTGTTTGCCTCTGTTTCACTCTGTTTGCCTCTATTCCACTTTGTTTGCCACTGTTTGCCTCTATTTCAATCTGTTTGCCTCTGTTTCACTCTGTTTCTCTCTGTTTGCCTCTGTTTCACTCTGTCTGCTTCTGTTTCACTCTGTTTCACTCAATTTAACTCTGTTTGCATCTGTGTCACTCTGTTTGCCTCTGTTGCACTCTGTGTGCCTCTGTTTCACTCTATTTGCCTCTGTTTCACTCTGTAAGCCTCTGTTTAAGTCTGTTTGCCTCTATTTGCCTCTGTTTGCCTCTGTTTGCCCTCTGTTTGCCTCTGGTTGCCTCTGCATGCCACTGTTTAACCCTGTTTGCCTCTGTTTAACACTGTTTGCCTCTGTTTAACACTGTTTAACACTGTTTGCCTCTGTTTGCCTCTGCTTGCCACTGCTTGCCTCTGTTTAACACTGTTTAACTCTGTTTGCTCTGCTTAAGTCTGTTTGCCTCTGTTTAAGTCTGTTTGCCTCTGTTTAAGTCTGTTTGCATCTGTTTAAGTCTGTTTGCCTCTGTTTAAGTCTGTTTAAGTCTGTTTTAGTCTGTTTAAGTTTGTTAGCCTCTGTTTGCCTCTGTTTGCCTCTGTTTGCCTCTGGTTGCCTCTGCATGCCACTGTTTAACCCTGTTTGCCTCTGTTTAACACTTTTTAACCCTGTTTACCTCTGTTTAACCCTGGTTGCCTCGATTTAAGTCTGTTTGCCTCTGTTTAAGTCTGTTTGCCTCTGTTTAACTCTGTTTAAGTCTGTTTGCCTCTATTGAACTCTGTTTCACTCTGTTTAAGTCTGTTTCAGTCTGTTTGCCTCTTTTGCCTCTGTTTAAGTCTGTTTGCCTCTTTCTTTGTCTGTTTGCCTCAATTTAACTCTGTTTGCCTCTGTTTAAGTCTGTTTGCCTCTGTTTAAGTCTTTTTGCCTCTGTTTAAGTCTGTTTGCCTCTGTTTGCCTCTGTTTGCCTCTGTTTAACACTGTTTACCTCTGTTTAACACTGTTTAACTCTG